>JAKXYG010001407.1:0-25000 GCA_025895645.1 Cardicola forsteri
AGGTCAAACAATCCCCTTTTGATATAAAAATGCACCAACGCGACTCACACTTGCTCACGAAGATTGACCAATAGGAAATTTTTTAATTGTTTTTTCTGTAATTGGTTCTATCATGGTAAATGATAAAACCAACCAAGGTAAAAAGAATTAAAAAAAATTCTATTGGTCAATCTTCGTGAGTAAGTGTGAGTCGCGTTGGTGCATTCTTCTATCAAAGGGGGATTGTTTGACCTTGAACATGTATATAAGGTGGAAAAATCAATATTTACATAGCACAATACGATTTGTATTGCGTCGGCAGATGATAAAACCAACCAAGGAAAAAGTTGCGAAAGAAGGAGTCAATAAGAGTCAGATAATCTTTTGTATGAGAGTGTGATTACTTGTAAGTTGGGGGTGGAAAAGTTTCAAAAAGTGTGACCAAATTTGGACAATGACGCAATGCAAATCGTATGTAAATATTAATTTTTTCACCTTATGTATACATTTTCAAGGTCAAACAATCCCTTTTTTGATAGAAGAATGCATCGACGTGACTCACACTCACTCACGGAGGTTGACCAATAGGATTTTTAAAAATTCTTTTCCTCTTGGGTTGGTTTCATCATCTACCATTTTGTCAACTTGTTTTGTATAGAAACTTTTAAATGTTGCACAATAAATAGACATTTGCAAACATTAAACAAAGTACGTAGAACATTAATATTTAATGGAAAATATTTTTTTAGAAAGTATACATGAAGCGGAGCCAGACAATGGCCCGCATTTAGTGTTCCACCCTCAACTATTCAGTTTTAAGTTTGGCGCTTCAACTAATTCTGCCAACCCGGTAGAAAAAAAACAGAAACAGGACAGTACTCGAGGTATGTAGGAAAACAAATATTCCTTTTGATCCTCAGTTCTCAGTATATCTAAAAGTGTTAATATATCTTTTGGAAATATTGAATATAGTAATAAAAATTAAAAATAAATACGTATAGAAGACCGAAGATAGGTAAATAAATTAGATAAAATTCGGAAGGATAGATTTATCATAATGAGATTTGAAAGAATTCAGGATTGGAGCTGAAATAACATACTCTGGGAGTTTGTTCCAGGCAGAGACTACCCTATGGGTGAAATGATGTGATCTAAGACGAGTCAGAGCTCTGGGTTTATTGAGTTTATGTTCATGACCCCTCAAACGACTGAGCGCAATATCAAAATATTCGGTCAATCGATGTATTCTTAGTAGCTGGTAAACTAAAATTAAATCGCCTCGGAGTTTTCTTTCACTGAAGGAGAATAATTTAAGAATTTTTAGTCTGTCATGGTAGGGTTTGTCCTTTAGGCTATTAGGGAGATTAGTTAAAAATTATTGAACGCTTTCTAGATGTTGTATGTCACCCTTTAGAATGTGGTCTGACATACAACATGAAAATTAAACGTAAACATTTATCAGGAATGGGTCCCAGATTACGTACAAAAAATGTAACTTGTTTGAAACCTAACTGAGCAGCTCTTTACTGTTAAAGGGAAAATTTGAGGGAGGGAGTAAAAAGAACTCCTAAATCTTTAATCGAGTTTACTGTGTTTATTAAATGCAAACGAGATATGGAAAAGACCATACCTGAGGGTTTTCCAAATGTGATGTGCTTGTACTTAGTAAAATTTAATGGAAGCATGTTTCTAATTGACCAATCATGTATACTACTAATGTCCTGTTGCAGTAGTTTAGGTTTAGATCCCCATATCTTAACATCATTGGCATAAAGAAGGATGTTAGGACGAGCTACTGATGGTAGGTCATTAATAAATATTAAAAATAATAATGGGCCTAGTACCGACCTTTGCGGTACACCTGATGTTATTCCACTAGGGGAACAAGAGGGTGCTACCTAATCTAACACTAAAACTACGATTAAATAAGAAATTCTTTATCCAGCTAAAAATTAGATCAACAATACCATATGTCTTAAGTTTAGCTAAAAGTAATGAGGGCGACACTTTATTAAAGGCTTTTGAAAAATCGAAATAAATCGCCGCAATAGATTGGCAAAACTTAAGAGATTTGGTGAGACTGTTAGTGAAATCTAGTAAATTAGAGAGATAGAATCTCTGTGGCAAAAATCCATGTTGAACAGGATTGATGATATTACTGGATAGTAGGTAATGGATCAGGTGTTCTTTGATAATCCTTTCTAATATTTTGCTAAGAGCTGGAAGGATACTAATAGGTTTATAACTTTTTGGATTGTCTCTAGCACCAGACTTATAGATAGGTCTTATGTATGCTAACTTCCAGGCAGAAGGTACTCTACCATTAGCCAAGGAATATTTAAAAAGATAAGTCATAACTGGAGCCAGTGTATGCGCACAGTTTTTGAGGACCATGAGCTACACGCCATCAAATCCACAAGAAGTGGAATTTAGCTTCATCAAGTGTTTACAAACTTGATCAGTAATAATACTAAGTTGTCCGCACACCGTATGAGTCTCGGGGGATATTGATGCTGGCAGAATTTATCGGGCTAAAAACTGAGCTAAAAAAGCTCTTAAATGAATCACATGTCTCCGGTGTTGAAAGGAATTTACCCTCCACACCTTTGAAACGAGGACAAGAGACATCAGACAATTGCTTATTTTTTAATAAATTTAAACAGAGCATTTTATTATTTTTCGCAATGTCGAGTAACTTCAACAACTTTTTTCATTAGACAAACAGAAATAAAACAACGGTGTTTTTGTGGTATTATTATTATTATTATTATTATTAATTAGTTCATTAATTAATTAATCCGTTGTAACTCCGATCTTTAAATTATCCTTATTGAGTTAAAATTCAAAGACGGATATATACTTTGTATACTTCAAAATATTTGCCATTATATTTTATGTCGTTAATTTTATACAACTTTTAATTATAAACCGGTTTACTTACAATGTATACTTTTTTAAGATTATATATATATATATATATATATATATATAGATAAAATTATAGCTTTATTTTATTTATAATGTAATTTTACACTTGTACACTGTATAATTAAATTAAATTGAAAATTTAAATTATTCGACTGCTGAAAAAGGTCAACATTAAATGACTAAGTTATTTGCAGTAACTGGTTTAGGAGTTGTATATACTAGAGACACTCAAATGACCACGTTCCATTTGTGCTAAAAGCTGCATCTACAAACGATGTGCCCATATGGTCTAGCGGTACAGCACTCGATTCGATCACAACCACCGACACTAAAATGTCCACTAATGACAAATGTTTCCAGTAAAACATTCAAAGTAGTACAAATAAAATAAAATGGTAATTAATAATAATAATAACAACAACAACACAAATATAAATGCACACGACAAACAGCAGCACACTATTTTCATGCATTACTTGTACTGTCAAACGTTTCGCTACAATTTTTTTCGACATTCTAATCATCACACAATTAGACATTGAAACAAGTAATAAATGAATTCAATGATTTGCACTACAGATAAACCGATTGGAAAGGAAACATTTTCAATTGTCATTACTGTCGTGTGTGTGTGTGTGATTAATGAGATTCGCTTTTGAAATGGCCAAACAATTGTTTATTCAAGTGGATATTTTTGTCGAGTTTGTACACGTTTGTACCCAAATGGGACACCAGTCCTTTTTGTTTATAACAATCCCTGATTTGGGTTTTTTCGGAAAGGAGGGAGGGCGTAGAGGCAAAAACTGTAATATAATTAAATTATAATGCAATTTTTTACAATATTAGAATTAGTACATATATATGTTTGTGACTGAAGAGAATATACGAAATGAATTCATCTCACAGTTTACGTCTTCTATTATTTTTGTTTGGAATTATAAAGGGAAGCCAATGCTTTAAATATTAGAATTATCAGATTCACAGAATAATAAATGTAATTAGTTTGAGTTTTTGGTTGGCTTAAATATTGATTTATTTAAAATACAAAATGAATTAGATTACCCACATATTTGTTGATTAAATGGAATTATTTGTAATACACAAATTATGTTTGTATGTTAACATTGCTTTTCTTATTTTTTCAAATGTTGTCACAATATTGTGCAATATCAAGGATTGGGTGAACATTCTGATTGTGTACACAACACGAATGCAATTTCGGCCCAATCAATCAAATACGAAGAGGCATCCAATTTTTTTAAGGTATTGAATATTTGTATGCGTGTGTTGTGCAGTATTAAATAAATAATGACAATTAGTAAATATTTCCTCATATTAAACAAAATTTGTTTTGTTAGGTAAACATATTATTATTATTTTATTTATCTACCCGATGTAGATACTAGAGTTCTAACTACTGAGTAATTTACACCATTTCATAAAAAGTATATAATTATTACAAATCAGTTTTATGCGCTTTGTGATCAAGGTTTCCCTGTTTTTATTTATAATTAATTCAATTTTGTTTTAAAATGTCGTTATACCAGAATTGTATTGTACAATTTCTAAAAAATATTTTTAAAAACAGTCTATGGATGGCTTCATTTTTATTATATCGCCTGATGGAAAAATTTTGTACATTTCCGAAACTGCATCCGTATTGCTGGGACTGTCACAGGTAAACATTTTGAACTAACTCAAATGTGTTTTTGTAGTTATATATATATAATATTAATCTAATATTAATCTAATTAATGCATTATTTGCTTTTTGAATGCGTTTCAACTTAATTTAAACAACAAAACTACAGCAGAAGTAAAAGCCAATTTAATTTTTAAAATTGAATGATATCGATTGTAGTTATTATAAACTGGTTCCATTCTAAAATTCAACATTTTATACAGCTAAGTTAGATGTGAGTAGACAAAGCATAGTACAAAACAAACAGCGATTTTATTAATTAATAAATATATATATAGTATGATTCAAAATTTAATTCAAATTTAGTTAAAAAACTAAACATTGTTGTGTTATTTTTGAAATACAAACAATTATAATAGACATTGTACTACTTACAAAATAAGTTTCTAAACGACAGACAATTATGTTTGTTATTGCAGTGTACGTTGACAAGTACGAATACATGCCAGAAGTGACACTCAAACCCAAGCTTACTCAAGTTTGACTTAAGCGTTGTAGCACTAAATCACGCTGGTATATACAAGCAAATTAAAACTAGTTTTTACCAGCTGGTTCAATTTACTTAAATATTAAATTTTATGCTATTTAAAGCAGTATAGCGTAACAAATAAACGTTTTAAATTTGAACAATTTGTAGCAACATTTTTTATACTATATTAAATCTTTTTTTTTGTTATTGTTCGACAATATTGTTTTCAAAAATGTAGTTTCTAATCCTGCCCTTTTATTGACACACAAACACACACAAACTTGGAACCAACTAGGAGTATAATTATCATTGTATAATTAACAAACAAATGCATACATTTAAATCAATCATGTTACTTGTCAATTTTAATATACAGATACCTACACTTTATTAGATATAACATAACATTAACTTAAGTATTATTTAGTACTATTATTAATATATTATTAAAATTTGTTTACAATTTTAAGGTCGAAATGACGGGTAATGATTTGTGTGAATATATCCATCCCCTCGATCACGATGAACTGAAGACACTACTTAATGTAGATGCAAACGAAGTAAACACCAACTCATCTACTAAGGGTAACTCACATTCTAGACTGTTGTATCTTAATATATATAATATATATATATATATATAATATATATATATATATATATATATATATATATATATATATATATATATATATATATATAATGTTTGCTGCTTTAAATGTTTACGAGAAACATCTTTCTGCAGTGGACATTTTAGCGAAGCCGAACGTGGGCCCGCATTTTAGTGCCGGTGGTAGGATTTGAACCCATGCCCACCGAGGTCCGAATTCGAGCGCTGTACCGCTAGACCACCCCGACAATTATTTATTTATTGTATTAATAATAATAATAACAGTTACAATAATTATAGCATTAATATTAGTGGCAATAATAGTAGTTGTATTATTATTATTATTATTATTATTATTATTATTATTATTATTATTATTATTATTATTATTATTATTATTATTATTATTATTATTATTATTATTATTATTATTATTATTATTATTATTATTATTATTATTATTATTATTATTATTATTATTATTATTATTATTATTATTATTATTATTATTATTATTATTATTATTATTATTATTAAAAATAAAGTTATTATAACATTCGTTAAGCAAACAAGCATTTGCCTAAAAAAATTAATTTTTTTTGTTTTATTCTTGAATGCATTTTAGGGATAAAAATTTCAATTAAACAAAGATAAAACAAAAAAGTAAATGCATGTTCTTAACTTAATCAAATATGTCCCTATTATCTACATATTCAACATCTTTATAAAATAAAAAAATAAAAACAATAATTTATCTGTTTGAAACTCTAAATTTTAAATAAACAAATAATGTTTAGTCACTTGTTGTTATTTTTTCCTCCCTCCCACGCCCGTTTTGATAAAGTTAATTGGTTAAAAACGATAAAATGTGCCATATTGAATGAATTCAGTAGTAATAAAAATAAACCGTTTTTCGATAACGTTTAACGAATAAGACAAATTTTCATTGGTCAAATTGTTGTTTTTCAAATTCGAATTAAACAATTCGCATAGATTGAAATGGAGAAGGGGGTGAAGACAGGGTCAATAGATCTATGCAAGTGTAACAAGTGTTTGGATAATAAGACCGTTTTTTATTTATACAGCTGCTTGCCGAAACGTTATAAATTAGGCATTTGCGGTTTTATTTAGCAAGAAGACATTTTTTCTTTTCGATTTTTATAAAATTTTGTTAAAGAAAACAAACGAGAAATTATCAAGCTGATAAAAATGAACGTTCGAATTGAGGAAGTTAAATGAAGCTTGTTAAGATTATGTAACGATATGTGTGATAACTAGATTTATTTTGTTAGAAGTAGCGAATAAAGTGGGATAAATAAAATGAGATATTTTTTTAACGAAAACATAAACTAAAAATATTATTAAACATTTATCATTTAAAAATAAATATTACGTGACTTTTTAAGATATACACACGCATACATGAGTGGTATATCTAATGGCTGTGCAAATAATGAGGTAATAGTAAGGTTTATTGGTTTGCCTTCATCAAGTGTATGTTTATTAAAGCGTGGATGAAAAAGTCCGTTTTTAAATAATATTTTATTTTAAATTACAAAAAAACGATTTTAGTTTAACAGGTTGTTTCTTGACTTCATGTTGTAAAAATTGTTTATTTTATTTTCCGAAAAAACAATAAAATATTTATAATTTTAGATAAAATAACTAACAAAACGTTCAATTGTTACATGTATTCTCAGTATACAGTTTGCTATTATAATTATTGACATAAAAAGGTACTATAAGATTATTAACAAAATGTGTCTATTACTAATTACATTAAATTAATAAAATTTTAAAAATATATATATAATTAAATTTTTTAGATTTTTAAAATTAGTCAAAAAAAAACGTTTACATTTTTTTATTATTACAGCTGAATAATATAAATAAATAATTAATTATTTAAAAAAAATTTAAAAACTTTTTTTAATTTTAAAGTATTTAGTTAGATATAAATATTATACAGTTTAAATATTAGATTTTTAAATTCACTATGTAATTGTTTGTATATAAATAACCTATCAGTAAAACTTAAAATTATTAGTTGTTTTTACAATATTTGTTATGTTACAGCATTTTAAAAAGACTTATCTATAAACTTATAAGACTTAAAAATATGCAATTTATAATTTAAAAGTAATTATTGTTCACTTTTCACCTTACTTTACTTGCAATATACAATACACTGATTTTCATAAATAGATAGAATAAAAGTTTTTTGCCACGTATTTTTATTATAATGCATTTATTTACTTGTTCTTTACAAAACAATACAATTGGTAATAAACGTTTTATTTATTTAACAACTAACAAGTTGGTATTTTTTTTAAATGTTACAAATTTAGAAGCAATTATCGAAAGAACTTTTTGTTTGCGAATCAAATGTGTTTTGGCCAAAAGAAATGCCGGATTAACGACAGCTGGGTTTAAGGTCAGTCTCATTCATTTCATTTTGGTTGGTGATCACGTGGTCACCTCTTCATTATTCCCCATATTTATACGACATAGCAAACGATCGATTTCGATGACTTGATAAGCGTTACACAAACGTAGAAGAATAACAAAGTTTCTTGGCTGGTAGACGGCATCCTTGTGACGTCGCCACTGTTCGCAAAGATTGACGAGGCCGCCTGATTTTTTGTCAGGGTTATCTCCCTTAGCCCCGAGGGCTACATATGATACCTTTAGATACCTTTAGATACCTTTTAAGTATCCTGAGTGTATGTTCGCACCCACCCGCCGTAGCGGAAGCCCAGTTATACCGCTGTGCACTCGGACCCTGCTGTTATTAGTCTAGATGCCTGGGGGCACCTAGTCCAGGATGCACCACGTGGAGGACGAACAGTCAGGAATATCACCATCATTGGAAATTGAGACTTTATAAGCATTACTCAAATCCTCAGGATCATCAGTCTGTGATGAATTAAAAAATAAATTATTAAAAAATTTAAACAACAAAATAATATTTAAAAAGATTAATTAATAACATTTAAAAACTAAATATGTTATTTTTGGGTGTTTGAAAATTAAAATTAGCAAAATATGCTTATTACTACTGATAATAATATAAGTAGTAACAATTAGTTAATTTTTAGTGTGAATTACAGTGGCATGTTAAATAGTTAAACATTGAAATATTTTTGCAGGTTATTCATTGCAATGGACACTTGCGAATTGAAACAAATTATGTAAATGGCTATATGTGCACGCGAAACATGGGGCTGGTGGCGTTTGCTCATGCTATTCCATCGCCAAATGCCAACAACACGGAAATTCGAATGACGTCGGATATGTTTATGTTTCGCGCCAGTTTGGATTTTAAATTGATTTTTTTGGAAGGCAGGTGTGTCTACGTTTATTACTAAAATTACTGTTAGAAGGCGCAGTTTTCGTTTAGGTTTTAATAACACGGTTTTAGAAATTAAATATTAAGAGTTTTTAATTAGCTACATTATACATGTTTTATTTTTAATAATATAGTCATGTTATAAATAATAGTTATAACGTTTATTTAATGTAGGAGAATGTCTTCATTAATTTTAGACCTTGTTTAGAAACTCAGTTTAACAATCTTTTTTTTTGTAAAAATTAGTAATATGTAGAGGTGGACTAGTAGTACAGTGTTGGACTCAAACGTCGGTAGGCACGAGTATATATATATAATATATATATATATATATATATATATATATATGTAATGTAGGGAGCACAAACAAATTACGATTGAAAACAACTTAAAATATTGAATATTGATCTTTTTTGTATATTTCAGAATTATGCAAATTACCGGATTTCAACCCCATGAACTAGTAGAGAGAAGTATTTATCAATTGGTGCACGTGGCCGATGTAGATTTATTGAGAAAAGCGCACAAGACATGTATGTACATAAAGTTATCGATTTTTTATAATAATAGCAATAAAAAAGGTAGATGATAAAACCAACCAAGGGAAAACGTTGCGAAAAAAGGAACCAATAAGAGTTAGATAACTTGTTGTGAGTGTGTGATCACCCATAAGTTGAGGATGAAAAAGTTCCAAAAAAGTGTGACCAAATTTGCACGATGACGCAATACAAATCGTATAGTGCTATGTAAATATTGATTTTTCCACCTTATATACATTTTCAAGGTCAAACAATCCCCTTTTGATAGAAGAATGCACCAACGTGATTCGCACTCACTCACGCAGGCTGACCAATAAGATTTTAAAAATTCTTTTCCCCTTGATTGGTTTTATCATCTACCAATAAAAACAACAATAACAGTAATAATAATAATAATAATAATAATTATTATTATTATCATTATAAGGGTAGATGATAAAACCAACCAAAGGAAAAAGAATTTTTAAAAATCCTATTGGTCAATCTTCGTGAGCAAGTGTGAGTCATGTTGGTGCATTCTTCTATCAAAAGGGGATTGTTTGACCTTGAACATGTATATAAGGTGGAAAAATCAATATTTACATAGCACTATACGATTTGTATTGCGTCATCGTGCAAATTTGATCACACTTTTTTGAAACTTTTCCATCTCTAACTTACGAGTGATTACACACTCACAACAGGTTATCTAATTCTTATTGGTTCCTTTTTTCGCAACGTTTTCCCTTGGTTGGTTTTATCATCTACCATTATAAGTGGTATAAATGAGTTGAATTCAGATTCTACTAAACATAGTCACCAGAATTGTGCTTTCACTTCTTTGCCGTAGCTATATGAAATGGTGTCCTTTTGTTGTTTCTTTAGCAATATTTTTGTACATAGGCCAGGTTGCTAACCTTGCGGTCAAATCCGCCTTTTTTAAACGGACTTGGGATCAGTTAAGTTAGAGAAAAATGTATTAAAAAGTCAAAGACTATAATGTTGATGTTTATTAACGTTTGTTGACAGTTTGTAAAATATGTATACATATTTACAGATACATTTATTGCGAATGTCCACATTAAAATGACAATTTAAACACATTACAATTATTTAATTGTTGAATACATTCAAACTAAAAAATAGCGTTTGGTCTAAATATTACAAATTTTTATTATAGTACTTTCAAAAGGTCAAGTAATTACTCCGTATTATCGATTATTGAATTGCAACGGAGGTTGGATTTGGATTCAGTCACATGCAACCATTGTGCACAACAGTCGTTCATCTAGACCAAATTGCATAGTCAGTGTCAATTATTTGTTATCGTAAGTGTTATAAATAATTTAAATAGTTTGACCAATTAAATTTTGTTATGTACAGCAGTTCGTTAATAGAACAATTGTTGTCAACCTGCTGGGAGTAGTCTGATGGTACATCATTGGACTTGTTTTGCTTTGCTACATCGTCTAATTGCTGAAAAATGTTTGTTGTACAACATTTGTGCAATAATAATAAAAATATTTATTGATTTAAAAATAATGTTATTTTTAAATAAATGTACTGATGTAGCATTATTATTATTATGTTGCTATATTTATATTTGGGTAAGTAGAAAATTAAATTCTATTGTCCGTACAAAATACCGATGTTTTTTGGCTACGTCAAGTTTTTCATTGCTGCTTCAAGTAACAAAACGAAACAAAAGAAATAAAATCATTAATGTGATGTTAATTTTTTATTTCCATTAATTCAATAAAATTAGAAAACGTTTAAAAATTCAATTATTTTTTCAAAATTTTTACTACTTCCAATGTTTTACAGGAAACATCTTTCAGTAGTGAACATTTGGGCAAAGCCGAACGTGGGCCGGTAGTGGAAATCGAACCCATGCTCACCCAAGTATAAACAATCTAAAAATATAATAATATTTATTTATTTGATTGTTTGATTGTTTGCTCCATTGTTTTATGAAAAACATTTTCAGTAGGTGAAAATTTGGCGAATCCAAACGTGAGGCGGGTATGTAGTGTAAAAGGCGGCATTCAAATTATGCTTACTCAAGTTCCAGTTAAGCGTTGTACCGCTAGATCACTCTGATATTAAAAAATTACATCAAATACGACTGTTCTACAAGTGACTACGTTACATTTGTGTTAAAAGTTACTTTTTTCTAAAATATTTAAACTCAGTCAATAATAACAACATTAACCTAAATCGATTTTCTTTCAAATTTTAAGCCAAGTAGAATATTCCAATCAATGCCTAATGACCAATTTGTCCAAGTTAGACACCTCCAGTTTGCATTTGTTCGACATTCAGTCATCCGAACCATCGCCTAAAGGAAACAAAATTAGTCCAACGTTATCACTTGGGCTGGAATCGATGGCGCCAGCGTCGAAGCGAGTATGTCCACAAAATCATTTCTATCCGTCGTCAAGTCACGGACAGTCGTGGCCCAATTTGTATTATTACAAACCCTGTCAATATCCAACCTATCCACCTCTTTCGTCATCATCCCAACAACAGCCATGTTTTTCGCAAACACATTCCACTAATATGACCAGTACGCCTTATATGACTGAATTACTCGATCCCAATTTAAATTCAACCCACTATACCGGCTACTGGACAAAACACAAAACTAAAAACATATCAAATTGCAGTGGCACATTAAACAATTATTTGGAAACAAATGAATTGTTAATTTTGGATGAACATATTAATGCCGACAATACAATAGCCAGCTTGGAGCATTCGGAAGAACGGCACATTGGTTGAAGTGTAAATAATCAGGTTCTGTGCAAAAGTGCGTAACAAAATGTGATTTGATTCATTATTTTAAAAAAAGATTATTTTTTTGTTATTCGTTGCTATATAAATCAGTTGACTGATTACACGCATACATTATTTGGTCAGTGTAAATGGATTGTCATAAAAAGCCGTTTTTATTGAACAATACAATATTTATGTTTTGCGGTTTAAATAATATTAATAATGTTATTATTTAGTCTAAATGTAGAACAACCATGAACAGTTATTATGAGTCAGTTCTACTTTTATTTTGCCTTTGTTTTCAACAACATCATTATGTCTGACATGATCTAGATTTTTGCACAATATATATTTCTTGTTTTTTGAAATTACTAACACTTTTTTAATGATTAATATATACAGAAATATATTATATGCTATATACTATTCATTGTTACATATATTTGTAATGTAAGTCTGGTTTTTATTTAAAAAAACGTAGTTAAAATAAACCAATCTAACCAGTCTCAAGCCTAGATAAACGAGGATGGTTTAAACGCAAGGTTAGCAACCTGGTCTCTGTATAGAAACAATAAAAGGACTCCATTCCGGAAAATTACAGAAAAAAAGTGATAGAACAACCCAGATGACAGAATTGAGTAAAAGCCGAAAAGAAGCTCAATCTCCGATTTGGATAAAGAAAACGACTTGGTCAAATGTTATTTTTACAGCTAGAAAGATGAGCAAAAACAATTAATAATGGCAAAAGAAAGGTTGGTAAATCACAGAAAATGTGGCTAAGAACCCGTTAGGTAGATTTAATTAAAACGAATGTCTTGTGGGATCAAATAAAAGATTTGGCAAAATTTTCAAACACATGGAATCATTTTGTTACCCCCATGTTTTTTTTTATTATTGAACTTTGTTGTTGTTTTTGCTACTACTGTTATCTTGTTTCCCCATGCAATTTTTTAAAGCATAAGGGTTTTATAATAATAATAATAATATAATAATAATAATAATAATAATAATAATAATAAAAGTAATAATAATAATAATAATAATAATAATAACAATAATAAATATGTTTATTTTTATTATATTACACCTTTCGTAAACCTTCCTATAACATGATATTATTTTAATGGCCTCATCACTCGAATATTTTACGAAAAAACGTTTCAGTACGTAGGCATATGGCACAACCAAACAAGTGTCCATGTTTAGTACCGATACTGCCATTTAACTCCACGCCAACTAGTGAAAATGTCCACCATTTTAACCACTATTCTCACATTGATTTTTTTTAATACACTTGTTTATTTATGCTGATTTATAGAAGTTAATTTATTAAAAAAACTAGCAAAATAAAGTGTAAATATAAAAAAAACATTTTTTACATGATAATTATTTTGTTTGTCAAATAAAAAATAATAATCATTCTCCTTTTTGCAACACATTGATTTAATTAAAATTAAAAAAATCTACATTGACACATTTATTGCATTGTTATAATTTAAAATATTAAATTTATTTGTATGCGTTCTATTTAACGCAAACTTGATATAACTGTCATATATAGGCCTTACAAATTGTGTGACAACTTAATAATGATACACGTGCTTATACGCGTCATTTATATTCAAACGCAGTTCATTTTAATGTGAAAAGGAAAAGAATTTGTTTGGCATCGTTAATTAATATTTTACTACAAATTTTTGAATCAAGTATGACACATACAATTGAACACTTATTTAATTAACGGTTTAAAGTGTCATCACAGGGTTCCACTTTTCAAATTAATATATATTGGTGTGTGTGTGTGTGTGTGTTTTAAGTAATCGGAATTATTTTAAAATGTGGTTTTTACTCTATCAACTTCGACTTTAAAATTTTATAAAAATGGAAAAAAAATTTTAATAGGATTTTTAATAATATGCCTTTTTGTAAATGTAGCATAAAAGTGTTTTTTAATTGTAGATTGAAATTTCTATTAACTATTTTGGCTTTTGTAATTGCAGTAGCATTTATCCAGTGTTTTGTTATTTGTATTGCGATTAAGTAATGAAACCAATTGCATTCAAAGATAGAAAAAATACTTTTAATCTAACAGTAATAAATTAATTATTTTATAAATTTTTATGCAAAATAATTGTAGTGTTTTTAAATAACCCTCACACGTTACAACGTAAACAATTTTCAAAGTATTTTATATTAAGACAAAACGCTAATTTTTATCAGAATTATTTTTGTTTTAATTTGTTACAACATCAAAAACATTTTTTTATGCAAAATATTTGACTTTATATTTTCTTATTATTATTCTTATTATTGTTATTCTTCTTCTTCTTCTTTTTCTTATTCTTATTCTTATTCTTATTCTTATTCTTATTATTACTATTATAGTTTTTAGTTCAAACAAAACGTCCATATTTTAATAATAATTGCGTAAATTTTTAGTTAGTAAGGATAATAAACATTTGTTAAAAACAAACATTAATTTCAGAAGTTCAATAGACACAATGTTTTTTATTTATCCATTGTGTCTAATCTCATTTTATATATTGATTAGAAAACATTTATATTTAAAGATATTATTAAAACATTTGTAAAGTTCAAAAGAAAAAATATTTATTATAAAATAGCTAATTGTTTATTAAATGAAAACATTTGGAATAGAGTTTTATGATAAAAACTAATGAAGCGTATTGCAAAAACCGTTAAAAAATTGTAAAAAAAACAATTTTTTCAACAAAATTGAAAACAAAACTCAAGCTAATTGTTTTTATTAAATAAATATAAATGGTTTAAAAAAATTAACCAAAGAGCATGCTTGTATACATGACATATTTTCCAGTTTACTGTAAATGTTGTTAAAACATTTGAAAACGTATTAGTGTTTCCAACCTACACAGATTTTGCCAATTTTTTTCACAATGCAGTGCATTTATGCAAGTTGTTATTTCTGTTACTAAAAAAATAGGTACAAACGTTTTTGCTTTTAGAAGGTGGAACAATAATATTTAATCTCATTTAACACTTATTTTATTAAGTTTTTAAACGATTTTCAGATAAGTTTTTATCAATCTAATAAACTTTATTTTCCCATCTTTAATTTTTTATTTGAGAATTGCCCTTGTCAACAATAATAAGCATAAAACTGAAAAAAGCCATTTTTGTTTAATTATAATAATATTATGTAGAAAACAAAAAACAGTTCTTTTTATAATCTTATTGTAGAGTAGTAAGATTGTTTGAATTATTTTTTTAAATGCGCTTAGGATACCGGTAATAAAAATATTTATTATTTTATAATTATTAATTATTCGCTTTTACTTTTTACTTGTATACACAACTGTAAAATGGACAATTAAAGTTTTATCTTTAATTAACTTTAAATTCCGTTACAACTGGTTTTGAGTGCGATTAAGCAAAAACAGTCTTGGTTTTGTAAAAATTACATATTGTTATAAAAGCAACAAATTAGCTTTACAAAAATTTATATATATATAAAGGTAGATTTGTTAGTTCCGCGTTATAACCTTAATGTTTTTCTAATACGGGAATAAAACAGGTTACAGCAGAGTTTCACATATAAAGAAACTTAATATTTACTTAATTTTAAGGATTGCGATACTGGTAAGTTATTTGAGTTTATATAAAAAACACATTTAAAATTTAAACCCTAATCTGTAGACAAAAATGTCAACTAGTAAACTGCGTGTACACAAAGATATAAATAAAAGTCGTACAAAAAATAGAAATAAAAAAGTGTAAACACTTATAACATTTAAAACTTTTTGTTTAAACTTAAACACTTAAACAAATCGTTTGAATTAAAATGCTTGCAACACGTAATTAATTTTAATTAAAAAACATTTAAAATTAAAAAATGCTTTTTATTTTTGTAAAAATAAATAATGAAATCAGGTTAATATGATAATCAATTTTATGTCACATATGAACCCTTATCCGAATAACCAATTTCCTGCCTATATATAATAATACATTACTAATTAAAAAGTTCAATAAATATGTTAGACACATTTAACAGGTATTTAATAAAATATTAAAATAAATATTTTTTGACTAATCTACAAAGAAAGTTTATTTTGTGACAGTCGGATATCATTAATATATATTTATAAAAAAACGTTTTTTTAAATAAAAAGAATTAATTAATAATATTTTTAAGCACGTTTAATTTTTTAACTATAAATTATTTTAAATTACAGTTTACAGTACTAATTGTGTTTAAAAGATTAAAATGTTTAATTTTGTCCTTAAAATACACTAATTTGAATTTTAACTATTTATTTTTAACATATCAAAAGTTTATTTAATTCAAAAGTATTTTATAATAGAATTACGGGCTTTGTGTAATACACAAATCATAATTTTTTAGGTAAAATATTTGGAATTTAAATTTAAAAAAATAATTAAGCGAATTATTTAATTATAAAATTAAATAAAAATATTATTTTAATTTTGAAATAAGCATTTGCATAACCAAGTACAGCCATTTCAAAGATTAACGCAAAAAATTACAAAAGTATTAAATCTAAATTAATTTATTATGTCCAATTGTTTTTTCGTAAAAATAAATATTGAGAATTAAAAATAATGTGAATTACTTAATAGTTCCTTTATATACACTTAGAAATATTTATTTAAAAAAGCTGAGTCGCCAAAATGGCATATTTTAAAAGCTACTTCTATATAAACGTGGATAATAAGTTGAAATTACATAATTTTTATAGTAATAATTATTATTTTGTGTCATTAAAAATGAACAATAACTAATCCTAAAAATTGATGCAAAACGAACATTCAAATCTACCTTGATTGTGATGTTATAGTAATTATCAAAATAAACATTTAATTATTCTAATCTATAAAAATAAAATAAAATTTTTTTAAAACTTTAAATAAAAGTTTAAAAAGAAATCGAATAATTTATTATTTACGTCTAACCTTGAGATTTCGCTTACCCGCTAATTTTGCTTTCTGATTGCATCGTTTGTGAAATGAACAGTAGTGATAAAAAATGCTTTCATCTTACTGAAAATGAACATCGTGTTATTAAAAAATTTAAAAATAAAGGATTTTCACCCAAAAGATTGGTAGATTTATACAAAGTTAACCTTTTAACAATTTATCGGATTATTAACCGTCAAAAACCACGAATTTATGATAATGTTGGAAGAAAACGTGTAACGACTACTACAGATGATAAAAAAATCGTTATAGAGTTGAAAAATTATGATAAACTTATTTCAAAAACTAAAAAAATAGTTTAAACAATTTTACTTATTCTACAATAAGAAACAGAGCAATTGAATCTGGTTTAGCGCTTTAATCACCAAAAGTTAAGCCATTTATTACTAAAAAACAAAAGGATAGTAGATTAGTCTTTTGTAAACTATGGAGTGAATGACACCTTTGTTATTAATGTTCCGTATACTCCGCTAATAAAACAATAATTTGGGACAAACTATTTGGCTTTAAAAACAAAGTGTTGTGTGGGTCGAGTTTTCAAAAACTCGGTTGTTAGAAGGAAAGCCCACCCTCGAGAAGTAATGTGTTGGTTTGGTATTAAGTATAATCAACCTATTAAATGGAGAATTATATCTAGTACTTAAAATAGTAAAAAATTTGTTTCAGTTATAAAGGATGTTTTTTTATTATAAAATGCAACACACTTACACGAGGGTTACTACTGTTTTTCAGGACAATGCTCCATGTCATACGTCCAAAAAGGTAACGTCATATTTATCTAATTTCACTATATTTGTTTTATATTTACATTTAGACAGTAGAAGGACTAAAATTAAAAAAGCTATTTTTCGCTCAATTGCCACCTAGCACCCCGGTATACTAAAGCGCAACATCAATAAGCATGTTGAAATTGAGGATTTATGTGAACGTATTCGGTTTGTTGTTCAATATGAAATAAAACAAGAATATATCAACACTCTTATCAACAGCATTCCAAAACGCCCGGATCAAGTTGTTCAAAAGAAAGGCGATCACATAGATTATTGAGTTTTTAAACTTTCTAATGTGTTTAATCATTTGGTAACTAAAAAAATTGCATGTAATCCTATTTTTGTTAATAGTTGTCCTTATAAATCATGTTAATCATTTTACTCCATTTTCGATTTTGCACCAGTTAATATTTTATACAATTTTTTTAATTTACAATATATATATATATATAATTATAGTTTTTTTTTCAATTATTATATAGTATTGTATATTTTATAATTAAAGTGACGTTTCTCTTGTATGCTATGTAGTTGCTAAAGAGGTTTTGGTTAAATAATCACTTTTTTGCAGTAATTGTTGTGAGAGTTCTATATGTGTATTTTATGCACTTAATTTATAACAATTTAATTAAATAAAATCATAAACGTATAATTTTTTAAATAATTTTTTTATCTAAAAGGTTTAAATAATTGAAATACAAAAGTCAGTTATTTTCACTAATCATATTTATTTCTTTTAAATTTACTTCGTTACTATAATAAAAAGACTTCTCTAACTTAGTATAAATAACAAAAAACTAAAATTATTATAGATGTGGTCTTTTTAAAATAAATACATTTATTCTGTGTACAGGCTTTGAGGATTATACAATTTCTCAAACAACTAACACTACATAAAGCTTATTTGTTTCGGACCAAAAGTAAAGGGCATTGGTTTGCGTTCTATTACCGGTACTACACAAATGCAAACCCTGGTTTGATTTGCTAAAGTGTTACTTGTAAAACATCCAAACAACAAAACTAAAAAACTTACATGTGATTTTAGTTTACTGGATATGTATGTTATATAGCAATAAGGTAATATTAAAAAATATGCACAATTTATGCACAATGCAATACTTACTATAAGACCACACAATTAGATAAATATTGTAAATTCAGCTACTAGTAACACTTCACATCTAAACTTAATACTTTCTTCTCCTACCTAAATTTGACAGTAAGATAGGGAACAAACCGAAATGGGTATTTATTAATTATTCACTCAACACACAGTTCATTTTAATAAATGTTAAATGAAATTTGGTTAATAAAATTTGTTTTAATAAAATAAAAATAATATAAACAACAATGTTATTGTTTTTATTAATTATAATTTTAAGTTTGTAAAAAATAATTAAAGTTTTGTTTTGCAATATTTGTGCACTACATAGTAAAACAACATTGTTAAATATACGTTTTTTATTATTTTTTAAAATATACAAACAATATTATAATAATGAGAAACATTGCATATTAAATTAGTTAAAAAAATTAAACTTCGAATGTTAATGTATTGTTATTTTATAAATTCAAACATTTAATATATACTATCAATATTTATGTAAGTAGTATAAGCAAAACATTAAAATTATTAAAAAGGTAATAGAAATTAGCTGTCGAAATCTTTTTAATAAAGGTTAAAAATTTTGAAAACAATTTTTTTAAAAATAATTAACAAATTTAATAAAATTTTTTTTAAACGTGTAAACAATAATATATTAAAATTAATATGAAATGTAACTTGAGAAGAAATGATTTCAACTCACAATTTACATTAAAAAATTTTTTTAATTTGAAATAATTTAAATAATAAAAGGGAAAAAATATGTAATTAAAAAAACAGTTTAACATTTTAATAAAATTTAAAACAGTTAATGTATTTACATAGTATTTAGTAAATATAAAATATTTTACTTTGGTTAAATTTAATAAAATTTTGCTATTAATAAGAGGTATTTTAAAAATGTAAAAATAAATTTATGCCGTTTTTAAGTGCTATATATATTCTATTATTAAAAAAATTATAGTTATATAAAAATTATAATTATTAAATATAAAAAAAAATATTTAAAATACTTTCTACATAAAACACTATACCTACTAAATCTAGTTTAAATTAAGATTGGTATTAATTATAAATATTTTATGCCGATTTATTAAAACAGTTTAAAATATTATACATTTAAGTAGTTATGCTAAATAATGTTTAAAAATAATAAATTTATTAAGTAGTAAACAGTAAAAAAGTACAATAGAATGTGTAAAATAAAAATTTTAAAAATAAAAACATTTTTCGAATTTGTGAAATATAAAATATATGAAAAAAACCCAATTTATTATAAACATTTATTCAAAAAAAGTGAAATTATTTTTTCAAAATATTCCCAAGACAAAATTTTACCAAAAAATTTGTATATAAAACTTTAAAAAATAAGGATTAAACAAATAAATAATTTAAAAAAAAAAATTATAAATTCAGTTTTGTGCAATCAATATTCTGATTAAATTTAAATATATATTGAAAAATTACAATGTTTTATTACAAACTAATAAATATAAAAAAAATAATTAAAGCAATTTAAAAAATGCTGTAAAATAACATAATGTAAATGGTAACACTTATTAATACTTAAATTTATAACAATTATTATTTTATTTGAAACAAAATAAATTATAAATCAACGTTTTTTTTTTATGTTTGCTACTTTGAATGTTTTACGAGAAACATCTTTCAGCAGTGGACAATTGGCGAAGCCAAACGTGGGCCCGCATTTTAGTGCCGGCGATGGGATTCGAACCCTTGCCCATCGAGGTCCAAATTTGAGCGCTGTACCGCTAGACCACCCCGGCACTTATTATGACTTAATTATGGATGACAAATGCGTTGCTTTAAAATTATTTATTGCTTATAGATTATTTGTGTCAACATAGGAAAGTAAATTAAGATACCAAACTTGTAGCTGAATAGGCGTAGATTTAAATCTGACTACTAGCGTTACGTAATTGCTCACCCTTGTTTGGCCTTGCAAAATACTTTAATCATTTAACCAATAAAACTAAAGAAATCAGATCAAAACATTTATTTAATTTTTTGTAATTTACATTTAACGTTTAAACGGTGTATTATTATTATTATTATTATTAGTAGTAGTAGTATTACATTGTTACGCCAATTGATGTTTGGGAAATGAACAGGATTTTTTTATTATAATCTATCTTGCATAATTAAAACGCTTTTGTTTTCTAATGTTTCCGATTTGAGTTAATCTGGGTTTACTAATTCCAATAATAATGCATTTCTGATAAAATGTTTACTACCTTTTTTATGTCATCCAATGTTTAAACATTTAAAAACCCAATGGTTATTTTTAATTTTTATCAGTTACTTTCCCACAGTACAAACAACTTTCAGTATATCTCAAAATAAAATTTAAATGTTTTACATATATATTATTCAATTTGAACATTTTTGACCATATTTTTAGTAATTTATTTTTTACCAGTTACAGTTGCTAACTCAAAACTTAACCATAAAATTTATTATTAAGTATCCTTTTCAATTATTGTTTATAGCAATAATTTTTGTGTTATTGCAAAATAAAGAAAGTGCTTTTATTTAATAAACACTATAATGTTAATAAATAAAAAGATTTTTAATCAGAAATAATAAAAGTCGTTTGCGTTTATTACAACAAATAATAATTAGGTTGACGTGTGTGGTTAATTTAATAATGTATTTTTACTACAGTATATAAACTAATGCCAATAAAAGTTTTCTTATTTTATTTATGAACTGCGATAAATATAATGTTTTTATACATTTTGTTTTATGCCGAGAACGTGTTGGCATACCAACTTACAACAAGACTAAAAATTAATAAAAAACTAACTGCCGAAATCTTTAATAAAGTCTATTGTTGCACTGAATGACGTGCCAATAAATTAGTCACACAAAACTGCTTCGTTTGCGACTGAAAAAGAATATACGAAATAGATTCATCTCACAATTCACGTCTTCTATTATTTTTATTTGAAATAAGTTTATTCTATATAACATGCTTCTTCAAATTACGTATACAAAACATTGATTATTTCAACCGATAAAGGCTTATAACATTTGAGTGTTAGCAACGTTACAATTAACGTATTACAAGACGATTTAATACATTATTATTGTTTGATAAAATTCTTGTTATAAACTATAAAACATGATTATCCAATTACTTATTGTAAAATTAGATTGTATTGTTTATCAATTAAAAAATACAAATAAAGTGTTGCTTAAAAAGTAAGTTGTATTTTTATTATATTTTATAATTAAATTTTGTAAATAAAAATACACTGCCAAATTTACACATTTCATGTTTATTATTTAGTTAAGAATGTTAACAAAATTTATATAATTGGAAAGTGGTATAAAAGCGCCTTGCAGCAAATTATAAATTAAGTTACAAAATGAAATTGTATTTAATAACGTTAGTTCATTTAACACATGTATTTACTTGGAAAATAAAAACAAATAAGTGATATGTTTTAGTTTTTCATATTAAATATATATATATATATATATATATATAATAAAAATAATAAAAACAATTTTAATTAATATTGCATTAAAAATTTGAAATAAACAATTTTATATTGAGCAATAAAAATAAATAAATTTGTCAATCATTTTCTTGATTCGAACGTGCAAAATATTTTTTAAACAATTTGTTTACCGCGGCAACCGTAACGGTCGACAACTTGGACGCGTTTGACGAACTTGGATTAATCGAATTGCGTGTCGAAGACGCGACCGACTGATTTGTACTAGTCAGTATGTTGAAACTCGACCGACGTGGTCGACTGTCGTGTTGATCGAGTTGACGCAAATATTGGATCAGTAGGACGAACAAATCGGTAATCATGTGATTGAACGAAGCAGACACTTCAATAAATTTTATGCCATGAATTGAAGCCAAATGTTTGCCTTCTAGAAAAGTTACAAACATGTTGGTTATAGGTGAAATTGGAAAAGAAAAGAAAGGAAAGATACTTGTTTAGATATTTAATTTTTATTGCTTGAATGTTTTACAAAAACCCAATTGTTTGCCAAGTCAATCAAGGTTGGTTCTAAACTTATGCCTGCCTAGTTTTGAGTCTAGTGTTCCAGTTTTATCTCATTTTGAGGTTACTTTTAAGCTACATTGAAATATTTAGGCTTGAATTCATTTATATGTGAACTATTTTTGGAACAAAATATTCCAAAAAGTGGTAAAGAAACGTTTTTTATAAAATATACAAACAGTACGCATTTTTTTATTTCTACATTTAGCTTCAAAGTATTATTAAATAAAATATAATTAAACTAATCAAATTATGACATACTATTTCTAAATTTAATGGAACAACTTTATAAATTGTCATTTTAATTAAAATTAATACATTCTTTATAAATGTTAATTAATAATGTATATTTATTAAATGGACACTATTTAAATTTTTCACATATTTGCAAGTATATAATTGCTTTATTTGAACAATACTTCATAATTAATATAACAAAAATTAAATCAATAAATACTATTGTTTTTAATAAATGATATTTTGTTGTACATTACTGTTTTATTTTCATATCAAAATGCTGTACAATAATTTTTAATCATTTATGTTTGCCAACTTAAACAAATTTAAATTATAAGTATAATTATTATCATCATCAATACAATTAATTACTAATTTTTATTTTTATAAAAAGTGTAAATGAAATAGTAAGAGTCATAATTAACATAAACTTTTTATATAATTTTAACAATAGAATTTCTGCTTGAATAACAAAAAATAGAGCTTAATTAAATAACTGGGCTAAATTGTAAACTCTGCTTTTGAAAATATTGTTAACGGTAAAATTTAGGTTAATAACTTAAATTTACGCTAATTATATACAATCTTATAAAATTATATAATTATTAAAAACTTATTTCTTTTTTAAAAAGCATTAAAAAAATAAATAACTTTCAAGTTGTATAGCAGATTGAACCTATTTTTTTTCAAGTTTGTTTGTAGTAAGATTATTTTAAACGGTAATAGAGTAGTCTAGTGGCAACTTGTTAGATTTTAAGTTGAGTAGGTTCGAATGACAATATAGGTAGACTCTTGTTTAGTTTTACAAAAATGTTTACTTCCTAAACACCTTTTTTGTAAGAAACAATAATAATAATAATAATAATAAATAATCTAAAATATTTCTAAAGCAATAATGGAAAACATTTTAAACGTTATTAGTAAACATTTACTAAATATAAATAATTTATTGTAATTACAAAACTTTAGTAATAGAAAAATATAAAATTTCATTTAAAATAAATGTAAAATCACAAATGTTTTGTTACAATAGTAGTTTATCAGTACCAAATTAACTTAAACAAAAGTTAAAATTTTTATTAATCAGATAAGTATTTAACTTATTGTTTTATTGTATTTTTATTCTTTTAAAAGTACAACTATATGTAAAATTATTAAAAAAGTATCAAATCTAGATTAATCTCTATTTTTAGATGCTTTTAAAAGATAAAGAATTTGTAATTTTTTATATTCGTTTTCAAAATACATTTAACTTAACTTTTATATAAATATAATTTTTTAATGAAATTTGCATAATTTACATAATTATTACTGTATTATTAATCCGCATGCTTAATTTAAATTAAAAGCATTTGTTTAACAAGTAACATTCATATTTAGAATAACAATAATAATTATAATAATTACTATTATAATCTTATAATTTTAATTAAAATTAAATTATAAGAAATTTAAATTAATACAAAATGGCCTAATTATAATTGTTTTAATTTATTAAAAATTAATTCCTTTAACTTAAATTAAATACAACGATAG
>JAKXYG010001407.1:30000-71669 GCA_025895645.1 Cardicola forsteri
TATTTTTTAATTTGTATGTTTACTACTTTGAATGTTTTATGAGAAATATTATTTTAACAAAGCCGAAAGTGGGTCCGCATTTTAGTGTCGTGGTGGAATTCTAACCCATGCCTACCCAGGTCGAAATCGAGCGCTGTACCGCTAGACCACCCACGCATAATTAATGTTATATATTTTTTAAAAATATGTAAAAGTAAGTAAAAAATTAGTTAAAAATATTTTAGACTAAATAATTTATTCTACACTCAAGTGTATTTAGTTTGTTTTTGGTATAAATCATTTTTTAAAATATAAGCATTTAATGTATTGTACAACATTAGCAGTTGTGCTGAAAGCTACTTCTACTGAAGTATCTAAACCAATAACCATAAATAATAATAATAATAATAATATAGTACTTTTAATTAAAAAAAATACAATTAATATGTCAACACACTTTATAAAAATGCCGTTTTTTAAACATAAAAACTTGTTAACAGATAAGTTTTACAGTATTTAACTATCACGTTAATTTTGTTTATATAATATAGTTAAATACCGTCAACTTTGACCTGGGTGCACATGAGTTAGAATCCTTCCACTGGTACTAAATGCGGATTAACGTTCGGTTTTGCTAAGATGTTTACTACTAAAAAATGCGTTTCCCGTAAAAGCATTCAAAGTAGTAAAAGTTAAAAAAAAGCTATTTAATAGCAATGTCAAATTAAGCGCAAAATTGAAATTATTAATAAATTCAAATTTTTAATTTGTTACAAAATTGAAAGCCGCATAATAGGGTTGTACCACACAAATATAACAAAGACATACAAAATAAATTTATTTTACAGTTCACATTTTTTAATATTTTTATTTAAAATTATAAAAAGAACTCAATTATCTAAATAAATGTTTAATTTATTGTACATAGTACATAATTTCTGATCCAAACTACGCGGAGTTTGGTTCAGAAATGATTTAATCTAGCCAGTCCCAAGCCTGGATAAAGGAGGAGAGTTTGAGCGCAAAGTTAGCAACCTGACCTCTGCAAAAAGTTTATACTGCTACGGAAACAATACAAGAGGACGCCATTCCGGCAAACAACGGCAAAGAAGTGATCGCACGTATCTGGATGACAGAGTTTCACAGATGACAGGGTTGAGTGAAAGCCAAAAAGAAGCTCAATCTTTGATTTGCAGAATCTTTAATGCCAATGAGACTTTGTTATTCTTGTTTTGCTGTAATTGTTATTTTATTGCTCTATACTTATTTTTAAAGCAAGAGGGTTTTGTATATAATAGTACACAATAAAAACTTGTTTTAAATGTATAATATTAATAGAGAAAATTAAAAAAGTTTAATTATTAATCACTTTTTAAATAAAATATACCAATACAAGTTTAAACGTACAAAATTTTCTTCAAAACAGTCGGTTGATGAATCGACAAAATTAACAGTGTAAACCAATCCAGAAATAGCAGTTGTTATGGAATGAGTATCTTGGTTTGTTTCTATATCCTCGGAATCATCTTAAAATTAAAAAATTACAATTTTTGAAATTACGTTACATTTTTTAATCAACAATACACATTTTGAAGAAAATATAATTAATAAAATAATAATGAATTAGCAATTTGAAAAAAAACGGGATTGCACTTTAGTGCAAAAAAAATTGGTAAAAATTGTGTAAATTGAAAAATTTTAATGTTGCCTAAATTGGATTTGAAAATAAAAGTACATTTATTTTTATTTTAAAATTGCCAGCAGTAGTAACGCAGCTGCATTTGAAGACACTGGGCAATTAGAATTGATCAGATTGACTATAAATAATAAATTTACAGGTACAAAGTCATCCGCCCGCAGATCAGTGGTTTGAGGCACTGGCCTGACACCAAATAGGGCGTGGGTTCAAGTTTATGTGTGTGTAAAACTTGAGAGGTATGCGCTGCTGATGATTCCAAATAAAGATGAAACAGGTGTACAGTGATTATGGTTGACTTAACAACCTAGTGGTGTATTATTGAAGTGAATCTGACAATTCTATAATAAAAATAATCTCTTAAAAACCCATTGATAAAAGTACATTTCATTGGTCATAATCATCTCTTAAGATTGAGGCAGTAGGAGGGTTTGAGCGCCAAATTAGCAACCTGGCCTCTGTAAAAAATATTGCGAAAAAAGCAACAAGAGTAAGCCATTTTATTAAACTATGGCAAATAAGTAAAAAAAGTATAATTTTGATGACAGAGTTTGACAAAATCCAAATAGAATCTCAATCGTCGATATGATTTTTAAAATTGAAAATGCAATGTACAATCATATAAAAAATTTTTTATTACCCTGTGCTCGTTGAAACAAAATAAAAATAAAAAAAATAACGGTAATTTAGTGTAACATTTTTTATCGCTAAAAATATTAAGCAACTGTTTCTAATGTTTAATTTTTTTTACTTTAGAGAGTATGGAGCAGCAAGATTGTTCTATAAGATTTTCGACTCTAAAGATTGTACATATTGATGATTGAACTTTTATTTGGATTTTGCCAAACCCTGTCATCAGAATTATACTGCTTTTATTTTTTGTTGCAATTTAATGGAATGGTGTCCTCTTGTTGCTTATTTATCAATATTAATTTTTACACAGGCCGGGTTGCTAAACTTGAATTTAAACGCTTCTCCATTCTCAACCGGACTTGGGACGGCTACGGTAGAGTTGTTTTCCTGATACTTAAATATAATTTTTAAATATTTCCGTTGTTTAGCTTTGCCCAAAAGTCCTGTTGCTAAATATTAATATTAAAATATTTAAAGGACAAAAATAAATAATTTAGTTATATAAACATACAAACGTAGAATTTCTAGTTTTGCATTTCAACTTTTATTTGTTGTTAACACCGACTTAAAAAAATAAAGCAAATTTTAATTTAAATAAATATATAACATTAAAATTAGAAAAAATGCTTAAATCTTTTATTTAACATCATGAGCACAAAAAGATTTAATCTTTCTCTACTAAAACGCTTTTAAAAAGTAAATAATTAATAAATAACAATATAATTTTATACATCTAAAAACGACAAAAAATCAATACATAAATTAACATATACAAAGTTTGTTTTAAATTAAAAACAAAAACTATGACTTGATTTTATCAACAAATTATAACAACAATAAATAAGTGAATATATTTTCCTACAGGCATAATTCTTCCATACATTTGTTACACTATCATGTATCTGTGTATATTATTTATAATTTACACTTGTGTATGTTTGTTTTCCGATTAGATTTGTTTATATATTTTAGACTTTATCGTAACAAATCACTGTATATATAGTATTTAAAAATGTTATCTACAAAATAATGATGCAAATTAAAAATACATCAACGATAAATCTAAATAACAAAAATAAGTATATATATAATGCACTGTATAAACTTGTTGAAAATTTAAAACCGTTTAGTTGTAAAAAAATAGATTGTTTTGTGTAATCATATTATAGTCCGTTTGTATAACCTTTTATCAAAAAGAAACATTGATTTGTGAATAGAAATTTTAAACATAATTGTAGACAAAAAGAAGCGAACAAATAAATACACATTTTGTATTTAATATTATCTTTACAACAATGTTTATTGCAAAAACCTATTATGCTAATAATATATATGTATATAATAATATATATATATATATATATATATATATATATATATATATATATATATATTTCAATATTTGTAACAATTTAAATGTAATAATTATAAAACATAAAAAGTATTTTGACATTCAAATTGCTACAATTATGTAAAATACACATATTTTATATATTGACAAATTTGGGTAAATTTTTATTTATAGTTTTAATATTTTTCAGTTCTTTTGTAGATTGAAAAAAAGAAAAGGAGTTGAGGCAAATGCCTAGCAACTATACTAATGTTAAATGAACAACAGTAGGTATTTGCAAAATTCACGTGAGTGTAAAAAACATCTACCATAATTTAAGCAAATTGTAAATATTTACTTATTGTCTAATATCTTTTTAAAATCTACATAAATTAAATTGTTCTAATATAAAGTAGAGGCTACAAATAAACATGTGTATATGTGTGTAACAACGAAATTATTGTAAAAGTTTTATTTATTTTATTTGGTTTTTATTGCTTACATGTTTGAAGAAAAACAACTAAAGATTTAGTAAAGTCATAAACACGAACCTTTATTTCAATACCAGCAATGAGACTCAGCTTTGCTTAAAGAGAAGGGATTGAGCTTAAAGTTAGTAATCTGGCCTTTTCAGAATACCTATATTGTTGCACAAAAATAAGAAGTCGCTGTTCTGGTAAATAACGGCAAAGAAGTTCAAGCACGAACCAGATGACAGGATTAAGTGGAAAAAGAAAATAAATGTTCAATTTGCAAAATATTTAGTTAAACTAAATTAATTGATCAAATTCTACGGTTACCGCTTAAAAGACCAGCAAAAATGGTTTTGGAATAAACAATGGATAATAGCAAAAGGAAGGTTGGGGGTAGAGCAAAGAACTATTTGAAAAGATCTAATTAAAATGAATGTCTCATGGAATGAAACAAAAATTTTGCAAAATGTTCGAACACGGAATTATTTTGTTGCCCTATCTTCTTTTTTAAATTATAAAATTTTGTTGTTTTTGTTATTGGAGTTATTTTGTTACCCCTACCGTTTTTTAAAAGAATAATAATAATAATAATAATAATAATAATAATAATAATAATAATAACAAAGGGACTAAAACTCATACTCACTTTACTGCAAGTTTAACATTTTAGCTACATTTTTCCATCTTGGCAATATGTTTAAGTAATATTGTATATAGTTGTTAAGTTTATTTAATACAATTATCAAATGTATTGTAATACTTAAACTGTTTTGTTAGTAGCTATATATATATATAACTACTTTAAATGTTTTATGGGAAACATCTTTCAGTAATTGACATTTTAGTGAAGCCAAAAGTGTGTCCGCATTTAGTGCCGGTGATGGGATTCAGACTTAAGTCCACCAAGCCCAAGTTAAGTGCTATACCGCTGGGCCACACCGGTACATGTTTAGCCCTACTAAAAATGTTCCCAATAATTGTGACATTTACAACATGAACTTGTTACGCTTACTGCACAGCAAATTTTGTTGAGCCAATGCTGCTAGTTGTCGGCAAAGTAACGTTTTTCCAACTCCACTGGCACCCATTACTTGGACTTGATAAAACGTTAGTCCAGGTTTGTCGGCATTAAACGAATCGTGCGAAATGGGAATGCCTAAAGGTTCGGTTACGCCAATACATGGCGTCCAAGAAAACGAAACATTGGAACCTGTTTTGGGTGGTGTGGCCGACAAATTAATATAACTTTGGTTGACAGACGAATAGGTAAGTTTGGGTATCATCAGTGTTTTGTTCGAATCCTGATTTTCTTGAGTACTAGCTCGCCTAAAAGGATTGCGGTTGGTTGGTTCTAAATAAACCGACTTGGCCGATTTAACCAATTTGGACCTGCGTCTTGCATTCAATGGCGACGGTTCGGTTTGAATATTTTCGTTTGAATTGAACGTTTCGGAATTGGCCATTTTTTGACTCGACTTTAACTGTTGTGACGGTCGGTTTTCCAATTCTTTTTTGGGTACATTTGCCAGCGAACAAAAATAGTCAAAATCGTCTACAATTTGAGGTGTCAACAAACTGGATGCATGCTTAGCTTGTTGTTTAGCCGATGGAATCAAATTGCTGTTTGATTGGTGTTTGTCATAATAATTGAACGACCTCGATTGCCTGATCAACTTGGGTCTGACGGAAGTCTTAGAAGTTGCCAATTGACCAACCGTCACATCTGCACTTACATTTTGATTATTTACATCGGTTTTTATGGAATTGGCACGATTTATTTTTTGGCGGCACATTGGATAATTAGTTGAACTTAATAGGGATGCATCAAATGAATAATTGTGAATTTCGTCGGGCGCAAAATTTATTTCAATTGAAGGAGTAACGGTTAGTTGACCTTTACGGTTACGTACTGTATTTGATTTATTAGAGAATTGGTTTACAAATTCGCTATTATTTGATTTGGAAATAAACCTGTCGTTAAAATCAATCGATGTGTTTAACGAAGATTGTTTGCTTAAATTTAGCGGGCGTTGCATAACTCGATGAGTGGGTGTTTGTGATGGATTCTCACTGAACGAAGATTGTTGCAAAGTATGCAAGTTAGGATTGGAACTATTCAAATTGAATTTTGAATTGGGCAAATTTAAATAAGAATCTAAATTGCTTGTTTTGTCTGCATATTTGTCACTTGAATAAATCATTGAAGACTCTGCATACCTTGGACTAATACTGGAGTATTCGCTAGAATCAGGCAAATTTACAACGCTGTCCATTGAAAATTTTGATGGATTCTGAAACGATTGCATTACCCATTGCGATCTCAAACGTTTGGCATTTTGACTCGAATTTGATATGTTACCTACAATAATAAAATTGATAATAAAAATTTAGTATTGTTTATTTTAATTAATAATTTGATTGTTACTGCTTGGAAGTTTTGCAGAAAATATTTTTTAGCAAATGGACATTTGGCAAATCTGGAATTGAGCTCGCATTTAATGCCGATAGTAGAAATCAAATTTATGCTGACTCAAGGTTGACTCGAGCGCTGTACCACTAAACCATTAATAAAGAAAAAAATCTTTTGATGTAACCTTGGTTTTTTAATTAAATTGTAACATTAAAATTAGTTTCTGCTGTTTGTATTATTATCCATTTTAATTCTAGTTGTACTAAAATTATTTTAAATTATACTTGTAAAAGTAATAATATACAATCTTATAACTACGAGTTTATAATAATTATTTAATAAACCCGTAATAATAAATGACCTTTTTACTTTTGCTACAAAAAAAAATAATTTAAAAATATAATAATAATTTTCTAGATTGTGGTTATTAAATGAGCATCTATATTTGAATTTAAAATGTCAATAATTAGTAACATTTTAGAATTGTCAGATTCACGTGAATAATAAACTACTGTGTTTACGTCAAACAGGAGCACTGTACACCTGTTTCATCCTTCTTTTGAATCAGCAGCATACCTTTTAAGTTTTACACACATATAAACTTGAACCCACACCCTATCTGGTGTCAGGCCAGCGCCTTAAACCACTGATCTACGGGTGGATGACCTTGTACCTGTAAATGCATTATTTATAGTTAGTCTGATCAATTCTAATTGCCCAGTGTCCTCAAATGCTGCTACGTTACTACCAGTTTAGCAAAAGAGATAACCCTTTCACTGGGACTTTACCATATTGTTAAAAAATTGTAATTTTCTTATTTTAAACATTATTTTAAACATTTAATAATATACTCAGCGCAATATTGTCGGTTTAACATCTGTCTTTTTTAAATAATACAACAAACGAATGTTTTCGTTACTTTAAAATATTTTAAAAAATGTTGTATTTCATGTTGTAATTAATTTTTTCAACAAATAAATATTAAAATGCATTTTAATGTATTTAAAATTAAAATTTTTTAAAATTCCAATTGTTTTTAAATAATCATCTATGTTTTTAAAAATAACTATATACATGTAATGTGTTGCTTTATAACTACATTTACTTATTTTTTATTGTTTATAATTAGATTATACAAAGGTATATGTAGATTAAATAAAAATTTAAATATATACATTTTGATTTAAATGTTTTGCTCAAAGGTAAACCTTTGCAAAATTAATCCAGTTGGATAAAGCTAATAAATTATGGTTTGCGTTTTAATTTTAAAATGATGCTGTAACATGCAACTAACATAAAAAATGTACAATTTCTAAAAATTACTATAAATACTTTACATGTTACTGGAATCTATATAATTAAAAATAAACACAGTTTTATTATATAATATACAATACTATCTTATAAATAAAATGATATATATATATATATATATATATATATATATATATATAATTTTTAATAACTATACATGCTATGTGTTTTTTATAAAGCGTTTAAAATATTTTTATTATTAAATATCTTTAAACTTAAATTACAAGTTAAATTAAAAAATAAATAAATAAAAGTTTTAATTAATTAATTCTACTAACCAAGTAGTTGTTAAAAATGTTAGTAATAAAAATTTAAATTTAATTTTTTTTATAAACAATAATAAATTCTAATAAAAGTTAAAATTTTTAATTCTATGAAAAATTTTAGATTTAATAATACAAATTAAAACATATACAGTAGTAAACAAAATATACAAATGCTTTGTAATTATTTGCAATATTAAGATACATCTCAATTATACATAAAAATTATTTAACTAGAAATAACGGTTTATTAACAATGCTAATTTTTTAAAAATGGAAAAATTTATAAAGGTTATTTTTAAAAATTTTAAATGTTAAAAATTACATTTGTTATAATAAATTTATTACTTAATTATGGTAAAACAAAGCATTTTTCTACAAAGAGTAATAAACAGCAAAAATTCATTATTTAGATGTTCGCTTTAATTATTTATTATTAATCTAAAAATTGTATCTAAAAAAATTGTTATAATTTTTAAACCAAGTTTATATAAGAAAAGCAGCAAAATTTAGTTAATTACTTAGCAAAACTTTAAAGATATTTGTGTTTCTAAGATAGTTATAATGGAAATGAAAGTAACAAGAAATATTTATTACTTACACAAGTGTTTCTATACAATGTGCGGTTTTAATAAACGCTAAAAACTAAAGTTATTGTTTAGTTTACTAAGTTTGGCAAAACTGTTTTTATTAACGGAAAATAAAACAAAAATGTATTACCAAAAAATTAAGACCAGTTTTTTTAATCAGATAAAATTTGCTAATTTAGGAAAACAGTTTATTAAAAAAATAACTTAGATTTTAAATTTCAGCTACTTTAAAACATATCTAGTTAGTAAATCTGTAAAAATTAACTTGGAAAAAACTTGGAAGCTAGAGTTTTTAAAAAGAACTATTGTTAAATTTAATAGTGTTTTAAAAACTTTTTAAACACTGTTGTAATCAACTTATATTTTATATACTTAAAACATACTAGAAACATGATTAGGAAACGTAACTAGGAAAAAGTTAGTTCAATATTTTATCTTGTTTTAAATGCGCCATTTGTACAGTGCCATAATTATAGCCAATTTTAATTGACGGAAGCCATAATCAAAATAACTAAACTATGTAAACGTTTAATATAATTATAAAGGTTTTAACATTTTAATTTAAATTTAACACAATATAAGCTTGTAACATTTGAGTAAATATATATAAATTAGAAATTATATTAAAAGATGAATTTAAAACATATTTTAAAACAGCTATATATTTTTAAATTAAAACAAAAATATTTAAAAATTTGTAAATTTTATTAATTCTTAATGAAGTTTATTATTAAAATTATTTTTATTAACATTGAATTAGAAAATTAGCATTTAAGATTATATTAAAATCACCAAATTTATCCCACTACTGGCAATAAATACGGGCCTACGTTCGGCTTTGTTAAGACCTCCATTGTTGAAAAATGTTTCCCGTAAAACATTTAAAGTAGTAAAAATAAAAAATAAAAAATAAATTACTATAATAAGAGTAAAAACATTAACAATAGTATTTTTTTTAATGTTAAAATAACACTTTTGAAAAATCAAAAATTTAAATATTTTTGCGATTAAACTTTATTACAAGCAACATAATTTATTATAATTATAATTATTTTTATTAATTGCTGATTATGTCACATTTATGAATAAAAAAATAGTAGTTATGTTACAATCCATTAAGCTGTGTTGTAAATATTGTATGACTATTATTTGTGATGCTAATGATTCTGAGGATTTGAGTAATGCATACAAAATCTCAATTTTCTGACTGTTCCTCCTTTACGTGGTGCATCCTGAACTGAGTGTTGAAAAGCATCTAGACTAATAACAGTAGGGACTGAGTGCACAGCGGTATAACCAGGTTCTTGCTTTAGTGGATGGGTGCAAGCATATACCCAGGTATTTTAAGCTATATGTATACTATATGTAGCCGTTGGGCTAAGAGAAGTAACCGGAACAAAAAATTAGACGGCCTCATCAACCTTTGCAAACAGTGGTAACGTTACAAGGATACCATCTACCAGACAAGAAACTTTGATATTCTTTTACGTTTGTTACGTTTATTTAACCATCAAAGTCGATTAGTTTATATGCCGTATACATATGGAAAATAGCGAAGAGGTAATCACGTCACTAATCAAAATGAATGTTACTTGTAACAATTTACAAATAAAAATTTAAATTATTTTATTTTTTCATTTAATAATTTAAATAAAATAAAAATAAAATTAAGTAGTAGTAGTAGTAGCATACTTCAATATTTAAAAATCTTATTTATAATATTAATAACAACATGATGGCCCATAACATATAAATAGACATAACAGTGTTAAATCTAAACTAATCTTTATTTTTTAAATAAATTAAAATAAATATTAAGAATTAAAAAAAATATTGTAAATAATATAAAGTATTCCATATTTGATTTTATATTTATCAAAAAAATATTTGTTTTGGTTTAGCGATACAGCGCTCTACTTGAATCTGGATTAGCATGGGCTCGAATCCTGCCACCGGCACTAAATTGAGGGTTTACGTTTGACTTTTCTACATTATCCACTGCTACAAGATGCGTTTCTCTTGAAACATTCAAAGTACTATAAATGAAAAAAGAATAAGTTAAAAGTTAACACCTACAGTAGGCAACGTATTTTATTCCAGTTAATTTAAAAAAAAATATTTTTGTTTGTAAAATAAATTAATGTACATTTTTAAAATAATAAATTTGTTTACACATTATAAAGATTTGATTGATGCGCTACATTTTTTAATAAATATATAACCTTGATACATACGCTGGTAATGCGATGCCTAAACTTTAACTTTTTTAGTTAAAATTTATTAAATGTAAAAATATGTAATTTATTTACAAAAATAATTATTAAAAAATATATTTTAATTTTATATTCCTTTTATTTTTAAAAATAATAATTTTTAAAATAAAAAACTGCTCATACATATATTTACAAATTTGCACTGTATTTTTAACTAGTCAATAAATAATTTATTTTAAAAGTATTTTAATATAAAAAATTTTAAAACAATTGTTTTCGCAAAAAGTTATTAAATTATTTTTAATAATTTAAGCACAAGGTCTATTTTTATTTTCCGTTTCAAAATTTGGAATTTTGATAAAAAGGCTTTTTATTTCCGTGCACTTAATACTTATGATTAAAAAACCTCAGCGTCGTTATTGGTCTACCCATGATTATGAGTTAGATTAAAGTTTTTATAAAAGGGGCACAAAAGTTAAAACAATTGCCAAATGCATAAAAATAGATGTTTCAACTGTGTACAACATTTTGAACAATAGAACAAGCCCCAAATTACCCACAGTTGGAAGAAAACGTTCAACAACAAACAGGATGATCAGTTTATAATTATGCAGCTTAAAAAACAGAACAATGAATGTAAAACAAATAAAAAATCAATACTTAGAAGATTTTTCTTATTTAATTGTAAGAAGGAAATGAAATCTGAAGGCTTCATTCTTAAAGCGGCTGTTAAAATACCTCCACTTAGTCGTGCCCATAGATTACAACGAGTGGAGTTTGCTAAAAAATACAAACATTATCCATCGTCATTTTGGAGATTAATATACTTCACAGATAAGTGTGCAATATCCTACGAACCATGGACTGAACATTCAAAGGTTATTTATAGTCTAAATTTTCCACTCAACCACACTTGTACTGTTATAAAAGTTGCACATCCTTCATGTGTCAAAGGATATTTTGCAATTAAGTACAATCAGTCTCCAAAATGGATGCGTACTAGTGGCAATTTAAACAGCGCTGAATTTGTACAAATATTTAGAGAATTGTTTCATAGTGAGCTGTCCAGAAATGCTACAGGACAATTAACAATTATTCAAGACAATGCCCCTGTGCATACTTTAAAAGTGGTAATGTGTATTTTAACATAACTTACAATTTACTATACGTTTTCTTTATTTAGACCACAAAAGCTTTGAAAAGCAAAAAGTTTACTTTTATTCAACTTCCTCATTACAGTCCCAACCTCAATGCAATTGAAAACTTTTTTAGTATTTTAAAACGTAAGGTGAACTGCATGGAAACTGACGTATCATTGGAAGCTAAAATTAATCATGTAAAAAATTGCATTTCGAAGGACTATATTGGTACGTTGATAGATTCCTACTCCAAGCGGCTGGCAGAGGTTGAATAAAAGCGTGGATATCACTTAAATTACTGACATTATTAAGTTTATTACCTTTATTTTGTATATTTATGCATTTTAGTAGATAAAACAATTTTTTAAAACCAATTATCTGTGTTTATTTTTAAGTTTTCATAATGGTGGTATTGTGCTTTATTGCTAAAACAAATGTTATTGTGTATTATATTAAGAATTTTTTTGCAAATAATATTAAATGTATATATAATAGTAAAGTATTATCTAAGGTACTTATTAATAAGCGTTATATATGTCTAAGATAAGTAACAAGTGCTACGTATATTTCAATATCATAGTAGGTCAGCATTGGATTCACTTATGTCACTATCTGTATATAGATGTAACTATTAGGTGCAAATAGCTTATTTTATTATTATCTGTGTCCTTAAATTTTATCAAAAACACTTTTAGATATCCAAAATGTTTAATTCTAAACACCACATTAACGTCGGGATAATCTTATAATATTAATTAAAAGCAAAATATAAAAAATGTATCAGGTTCTAAAAAATTATTTATTTATTTTTAAAGTTATTGTTAAAAAACTAAGTAAATAAAAATTTTAAATTATTTTAATGTGACTATGCCATAGTTACAGGGTCCAAAATTCTACTTGTCAGTGAACTCTTAGTTTTCAATTTTTGTTGTTTTAACTTAAGAGATGTATTTTTTCAACGAAGTAGTTATGCTAAAATAATATAGACTATCAATACTTGAAGTGAATTGTTTTTTAACTTATAATCATAAATAGTTGAGTGTCTTGGAATTTTTGGATAAATGGCATTCAAATGGGTAAATGGTAATAGTCACACTTAAAAATTATATACATATTACGCAACAAAAATTTCAAAAAAAAAATTTTTTTACATAATTTTAAAAATGCTTACATAACCCAGCACACGTCACTGCATACACTTTATATAAAAAAATTGATCAGTTTCCAAATTTTGTATGTTTAGAAAATTTAACATTAATTATAGTGTGAAAAGATCAAATAATATTTTTAAATACTTGACTTCTCATTTTTGTTTTATCAACCTATCCAACATTTTAATTTGAACACTTAACCTTGGCACAATTTTGAACACTTATTTCACGTGATTACAATGAGTTTAAATAGTGGAAGTTATTTCTTAAGTGCTAAAAATTACGAACAAATAAAAAAAAGTCATAATTTTGGTTTGACTGTTGAACAATTTGCGGATTTATTTGAGATAAGTACAAAAACTGTATACCGAGTTTTGAAGGATTATACACGTTTAAGAACAGCAGGAACAGGACCTGCATCATCAACGAGTAAACGAGATGATACTTTTATTATCACCAAACTAAAAAGAAACAAAATAAAGCCCATCCAACAAATACAAAAAGAGAAATTGCCAAATTTTTTATATTCACTTATCCGTAATTGAATGAAATCGGTCAATCTACAGTTAAAAAAAACGCTAAAAAAAGGTTCTCTTAACTGCAGAACATAGAAGAAAACGTATGGAATTCGCAAAAATATATGAAAACCGTCCATTATGTTTTTGGAGATCGGTTTTTTTACAGATGTGTGCTTTAAAATATGAACCATGGACACTGCAGTCCACGGTCATCTGTGGTCCCGATTTTCCTCAGGACAACAATTGTATTGTTAAAAAGGTTGCACATCCATTATGTCTTTATGGATATTTTGGAATTAAGTAAGGGCAACTACCAAAATGGAGCCAAACAAGTAGCCATCTAAACAGCTCAGAATTTGTAGCTATTTTTAATGAATTTTTCAAGTCTGAACTACGACAAAATGCTTCAGGACAATTGGTGGTTGTTCAAGTTAATGCTCCCTTATATACATCAAAAAAGGTAACTTGGTTTTTATTATAATTTAAAAATTAATGCATTTTTTTATTGTTTAGACCAAAGATTTTTTAAATAACAAAAAACGGAGCTTTGTTTAATTGCCTCCATACAGCCCAGATCTCAATGTAATTCAAAATTTTTTTAGTTATCTTAAACGAGAGGTAAATCGGACGGAAAATAAAGGCACACTCAAGAAAAAAATTAATTATGTGTTGAACAATCGAATTCCACAAGATTGTATCGATAATTTGGTTGATTCTTATCCGAAACGGTTAAAGAAAGTTATAAAAAACCATGGCTATCCTCTGAACTATTAACTTTGGACAATTGGTGATGTCTGTTTTGTATATATGTACATATTCCATAATACAATTTATTTTTAAGCAAATAATGTAGTAGTATTTTTATGTTGTCAAAATGTGTAAATTCTGGGTTTTAGTCTAAGCGGGAATTTGGTAATGCTATTTGTAAAAAAGAAATATTTTTAATGTTTTGAATATTGGTATTGCTAATGCGATATTTAATGGTTGTTTTAGTACAATGTCGATGTGCCTAATATGCTTAAGTGATGTAAGGAAAGTCAATCAATTTCAATGTGTTAATTTTGACAGGTCCCATTTTAGCCCCTGTACAATCACGCTTTTTTAACGAGTTGTTTTAGCAAAATAACTTAATTAACAAAATAAGCAATAGTTTTCTAAAAAATGAAGTTATTTATTTAAAAATATGTTAATTAATAAATATTTTTTCTGTAAATAATTAAGAAAACCATTTAGAGTAAATTGTTAAAAACAATTTACATTTTAAAAGTATAAAAAACAAAATTTTAAAAACTTTAATTTAAAATAAAAAACGTTTTGTTTATTAAAAATATTTTTGTGCAGTTTAAAAATATGAATAAGTCAGGTTTCTAAATTAGAAAATATAGTTTACAAAAAATTCGTTTTTTTGTAAGGAATAAGGCAAAAAATGTTTCATTTTTTTAATTACTGACAAAAACTGTTTTTTTTTATTATTAAACGAATAAACTAGAGTTAAATCAAATCATTGTTAATTTTCAAAAATACTTTTTTATAACAAACAAAACATTAATTTATTAATGGGTTTTCTTTTAGGGTTTTTATTAGATTTGCCAGATTCAATTGAATAACAAATTCACTTGGGTTTAGTTAATCAGGAGCACTGTACAGCTGTTTTATCCATTAATTAAAAAAATACCATTTTAGATTCCAAAATAAAATATTAGTTAACAATATATTCGTAAAAAACTGTAATTGACAAACGTTGTATTGCATCTGATAGACATTGTATTAATTTTGTAAATATATAAAACAATTATTGGCTAAAACATTTATACTTTAGACCTTAAGCAGTAATATTTTATTGCAGTATGCAAAAATGTATGTTAAGCTAAAATAAGAGTCAAAATTACTTTGAGAAACAACATTTTTCTTCGTTTAAAAAAATTAATCTTTTTTAAAATTAACGTTTTAATTGTAAATTTTAAACATTGAATAAATAAATAAGTTTAACCTTCTTACTATAAATAATTAAAATAATGTTTAATGCATTGTTAATATAACTATTTTTTAATATCATTTTTTTTACATAAAACAGTATTGTTTTTTTTCACAAATTAAAAATAACAATAAATTAAATTGTTAAACAAAAAGACAAATGAAATAGTAACAATAATAAAAATTAATTAATTAGTTATTTATTTAAAAAATATTATGATGTAGGTTTTTAAAATGGTCGTTTTAAACAAAATAATAATAATAATATAATAATAATAATAATAATAATAATAATAATAATAATAATAATAATAAGTTTATTTATTATTAATGTTATATATTTTAAAAAAGGTATTTAATTTAACGTAAATTCTAATAAAAAATAAATACTTTCAATTTAACTTTTAAAAATGCTAAACCTAAAAGTTATAGAAATTTTAAAAATATAAATAAAACAAATTAAGTTAAATAACTATTTTATTTTATAAATATTTAAAAGCGTTGGAATATTTTATTAATAGTGCTAAAATATTATTATTATTATTATTATTATTATTTATGGTTATTGGCTTGGATACTTCAGTAGAAGTAGCTTTCAGCACATATGTAAAAAAATGTTTTTTCAAAATGACTTATCTATACGTAGATTATACGAAACACTTTAAGATAAAAAACTTATTTTGAACATTATAAAATTAAACTAATATTTAATTTTGCTTTTGCTAATAATCTAAAAGTTTCTTCTCAATAATGGCAATTTTATTTTTAATAAAATATCTAAACAATTGATAGTAATAATGTCATTATTTATTTATCAATACATTAATTTGTGTCTTTCAAAATTATTTATAAACTATTTATATATTTGTGTACTCTGTTTTTGAGTGTGTTGCGTGTCACTTAACTGTAGAACTTTGTGTTACTCAATTACCGCCAATTATGTAATTTGTTATTTTGTCTATTCGCTTATTCTATTTTAAAATATTAAAGTAATAATAATAATAATAATAATAATAATAATAATAATAATAATAATAATAATAATAATAATAATGTATTTATGTATTATTATTTTATTTTTATTTTGTAAAGCAATAATATTTTATTGTTAAAACATTATTACTATAATAATACATAACTGAATTTAAATTAATTGTTTTTAAAAACTAATTATTAATCTACAATTTGAAATATTTTTTAACATATATTTTATTTTTTAATTTTAAGTTAACTTTAAATATAAAATTACTGTAAACATTTAAAAGAAAACAAATACGTTTTTATTATTTTAAAATTTCAAAATGTGCAAAAAGTTTTAAGCAATTTGTAATATCAGTTTTAATATTACATTTTTTCTGTATTGAGATTAAAAATAAATTATATTTTAATTAATATTTTTAAACAGTTTTTTTAAAAAAAAACATTAAAAAAAATAGTACAAAGTATACTATACTTAATTTTAAATTTATTTCGAAATATTTATTTAAAAATATGCAGATAATAAAAAGGTTATATTATAAATTTAACTTTTACATAAACGTTATTGTTAGATGTAATTTGCACAATATATATATATATATATATATATATATATATATATATATATATATATATATTACTAAACATAAAAATAAAAAAAAATTACCTTGTAAAATATTTTTTTATAAAATCAAATTAATATTACTATATAAATAGTTAAATTGGTTATAAGTTTAAAAATGTACTTAAATTACTACTTTAAAAATATTTATTTTCTTAGTAAATTCATTTTTTTTTAAAAAGTAATACTAAATTTAGTAATAATTACGAACAAGCTTAATTAAAAAAGTTGTTTATTTAAAAACATTACACAGTATTTAAATAATTTAAAATTTAAATAACTACATTGTTTTGTCTAAGGTTTTTTTAATTAAACGTTAATTCTTTTAATAAACCTAATTTAGTATTATTTGAAAATATTAGCATAAATAAAAAAAACATATTTGTATTAATCAAAAACAAAATTGATTTGTGATTTAAATTTTGCCAAATATAAAAAGCATACATTTAATGTATATAGGTTTAAAAGTAAAAATGTAATTAATGAACTTGCACTAGGTTGGAAATGCTTTAAATATCAAAATATTATTTTGTATTTATTTAATTGTATTAATGTAAGTATTATTATAATTGTTATAATCACGTGCACATTTAAAATTATATATAAAAGGCTATAGTAAAATTTAAACTAATACATTATAATAAACAAGAATTAATTTTGATAAGCATTGTGACAAAAATATATATATAGTGAGTTAAAACACACATTTAATCAAACCGGTCATTTTAATGTTTAATTTTAGATTTATGTTAGTAAATCGTACAATAATAATAATTTAAAAAATTAAAAAAAAATTTTTTAGGTAAACAGAATGCATGTATTACAAAAAAGTAATTAAATAATTACAGTTTTTAAAAATAAAAAATAAAAAATAATGTTTTACTTTATATTTAAAAACATTTTCATTACATAAAATGTTATTAATAATAATTATAATAACAATAATTTATGTACTTAAATCGGTATATATAACCAAATTATTATTATTATTATTATTATTATTATTATTATTGCTACTAATACTATTGTTAAAACATATTTTTGTCTCAAAATGGCATACAACAACAATATTGTCTTATATAATAGCATTAAATATTTTTTGACTTTAAAATGTAACTTATTTTGATTTTTACTCAATTCAGTTATTAAACTAAGTTTTTATTCTTACTACCGTAGTTTAGTAAAATGCCATTTTCTTGTTGTTTATTGAGCAATATTTAATTTTTAAAAATCTTAGATTGCTCAATTTGAACTCTAACTTTTCCTTTTGTTTAGCCAGACTCAAGACTTGCTACAATGTTGTCTAACCAAAGTATGTAAACAATTATTATTAATAATAATAATAATATCAAAACAAAATTTTAAGTAATTGCAATTTAAAAAAAATTAAATTATTGATTAATAAACCATAAATAAAAATAAACTACTATTGTTGGGTTGTTTTAGATTTAAATAACAAGTTAAAAAACGTAGATCACATTAAAAAAAATATAAAAAAAAATAAATTAATAAATTAAGTAAAAAAGGCCTTTTACTGCCCGAAAACGTTTATATAATTAAATAAAACAAAATTGTTAATTATTAATATTATTGCTTAAATGCTATTCCAAAAATAATTTTTATTAAAAACGAAACAAGTCCGCAATTAGTGCTGATAGTAACACAAATATATGCTTACCCAAGCTAGAGTCTGGCACTGTATAACAACAAATAGTTAAGCGTTTGTTTGTAAAATATTTTTAAATAAAATAAGTATGTATACTTACTACAATGGGCTTTGTGTATAGAATTTGTTGAATTTTGATAATCCATAAAATTGAAGCAAAACAGATATTAAATTGTATTATTAATAAGTTTATACCGAGTAAAACAGCAGAAGTTTTAAAAAAGGTTTAAGATTAAAATTAGAAATTGTATAATATCATCTCATAAGCTTTATCACAAATGTTCTAATTTTGTTTTATTACAAATACGGTAAACTTTTATTTACAGAATTCTAATTAATCTATATTTATTATATGTTCATATTCATGTTATTTTAATTAAACGTAAACCAATGAAAACAAAGAATATTTATTTATATAATTTGAAACAACAAATAATGAAATTGTAAACGTTTTACGCATGTATTGTTCTAACAATAACAATTTTGTTTAATATGTATTGTGTATAATTGCCTTTATTATTATTAATATTATTATTATTATTATTATTATTATTATTATTATTATTATTATTATTATTATTATTATTATTATTATTACAAAACAATAAAGTTTACTTAACTTAATAAACAATTTAAAAGCAAACAAACAAATATTTCATAATAAACAACATATTAAAGTAAATTATATTTTTACTATAGAAACAATTGCTTATTTAAATTTTAATATTTGTTAATGTTAATGTGAATAATAAAATAATTAATGCACCTTATAAAATATTTCAAAAAATTAAAACAATATTATTATACAAATAAATAATTAAAAAAATTATAAAATATTAATAATTTTTAAAAATTTTATATTTTAAATATTTAAACATTTTTTGTAATAATACAAATTCATAAATTGTTAAAACTTTAATATAATGCATTTTAGTGCAATTTAATTAATTATTTTTATACTTATTAAAATTTCTTATAATACGATTTTAATTAATATTCTAAAATTATTATAGTAGTAATATTATGGTAGATAAATAATGGGGTGATTATTAAAAAACTTTGAAAAGCAAAATAAAATTCAATACTTACAGTAGATGTACAAGCTACTGTCACCTTTTATTTTAAATAAAAATAATAATATTACTAAAAAAACGACAAATGCTTTACAATTACGTAAACATTTATTAACTATAATTAATAAATAAATAAATTTTTATATAAATAAAAATATTAACGTTTTGTAGACTTTTGAATAAATAGTATTCTAGTGACCAGTTGATAAAAATTATAATCAAAACTTATATAAAAATTAATTTAATTAAGTAAAATGATAATACTACTACAATTTTTAGATTAAATTATTACTTTTTAATTAAAAAAACAATTTACATAAACAAAAAACCAACAATAATAATTAATTTAACATTGACATTTAATTATTTTTTTCCACTGTTTTTTAGTGGTTGCATTTTAAATGATTTTATTGATTACGTTTATACAGGTTATAACTAAAATATATGTTACTTTATATTTTCCAACTAATATTACCAACTAATTATACAATTAAATTTATAATGTTTTACACTATTTATTTTTATTTTTATATTTTAAGTTATTTAGCAATAAAAATTAATTAGGACTATATTTTGCTGCAAAATGTTATTTATTTTGTATTATTATTATTACTTTTAAAACGCTTTGTCTTTAAGAAGCATAAAACAACAAAATTACATTAAATGCAACAAAAACATTTTATTACTATAAAGGAACACGGAACAACAAATTGGTTCTGCGTGCTTAAACGTTATTTGGGCATAAAGATTAATTAAGATTTTATTTTATCACAAAACTGTTTTCTATTTACTGCATATTATTTAATTTGTATTATTATTATTATTATTATTATTATTATTATTATTATACATTTGTTTTATCTAGAGTTACAGAAAAAAAATTATACTAAAAGTCTAGAAACTTTAACTAAAAAATATTTAGACAATAATTAAAACCTATTTTGCAATAATATAATCTGATTTGCAAAAAAATGCAATTGTTTAGATTAGAATTGCTAACTTATTGCTCTATAATTATTTGTAAAAACCATAAATTTTAATGTAAAGTAAATAAATAATGCCAGTATGTGCATTAATACTTTGATAAAAGTACTTTCAAAATATTATAAATTAAATACTACTACTACTACTACTACTACTACTACTACTACTACTACTACTACTACTACTACTACTACTACTACTACTACTACTACTACTACTACTACTACTACTACTACTACTACTACTACTACTACTACTACTACTATTACTACTACAACTAATAATAATAATAATAATAATAATATTAATAATAATATTAATAATAATAATAATAATAATTCTTTTTCTTCTTATTATTATTATTAAAATTAAAGCAATACTATTAAACTATTCAAACTAAAATTAAAATTCTAAGCTTGTTGATTTAAAAAGTATTATTAATATAATTACAATTTTTTTATTTATGTATGTGTTTTGTTATTACTAATTAAAAATTAACCCAGTTTGATAAATCTAATAAATTATGGTTTGCGTTTTAATTTTAAAAATGATGTTTTAACATGCAACTGTACAATTTTTAAAAATTACTATAAATACTTTATATGTTACTGGAAACTATATAATTAAAAATAAACACAATTTTATTATAAAATAAACAATACTATCTTATAAATAAAATGTACTTATATATATATATATAATTTTATTTATATCTGCACATTTATTTTCTTTTCATCTAATAATTAATAAAATTTTTTTTAAAAGCTTTATGTTATTATTATTAAAATCTAACAGTAGAAATAATGTTTTTGCACCTAATACTTTTTAAAAAAAGTATCTTTAAACAGCATTTTAAACGTTAAAAAAAATTTATCATAGCTAATTTTAACATACTTTAAAATCCAGTTTATTAGAAAATATGTTACTGCCACTAATACTATCTTTTAATGCAGGATCTATTTCTAATAAAATTAATAATTTGCGTTTCCTAGCTAATGTGGGAACTTATGTCAATAGTTGTTCAATATTAATTCGAGAATCTTACTTAAACACATACAGTAACAATACCTTTGTGTTACCTAATAATTATATAAATTGATTAATTTATCTAATTTATTACTCCGCCTAGTTTGGACCAGAAATAATTTAATTTAGCCGGTCCCAAGCCTGGATAAAAGAGGAGGGTTGGAGCGCAAGATTAGCAACCTGGCCTTTGTAAAAAAATTATACTGCTACGGAAACAATAAGAGGACGATATTCTGGCAAATAACGGCAAAGAAGTGATTGCACGTATTTGGATGACAAAGTTACACAAATGACAGGGTTCAGTAAAAAGCGAAGAAAGGTGAAGCTTCGATTTGCAGAATCTTTAATGCCAAAACCATCATCAGTGTTGGGACATGGAATGTGTGCACACGTTTTCGTACTAGACAGTTAGAACAAGTCCTTCAAGAAATAAAAAAGTACAACTCAGATATTTTGGGTATTAGCGGAATGCGGTGGAAAGGCCAAGGTTATTTTAAAAGAGGAAATACATTAACTTTATATTTTGGACACGAAGAACACCATATTTATGGAGTTGGTACTATGTTGAGTAAAAATGTTGCTAAAACTATGATTGGATAGAAACCCGTAAACAAAACATTTAGTAGAATGTTCAAATACAGGAACATTTTGCTGTCTCATGTTCTCTTTAAATTATGAGACTTTTTTGGTGTTGTTTTTTGCTGTAATTGTTATTTTATTGCCTCCATGCTCATTTTTATAAAGCAGAGAGGTTTTATAACAATAATAATAATAATAATAACAATAGTAGTAGCAATAATAATAATAATAATAATAATAATAATGATAATTACTTTGTACATTTATTTAGAATTTTTTGTTTAATGGCACAAATTATTATTTATTTATTTATTTTAATTTTATGTTTACTGCCTTGAATGTTTTACAGGAAACATCTCTTAGTAATAGACATTTTGGTTTAACCAAATATAGACCTACATTTTAGTACTGGGATTCATACCCGCCCAGGTCTAAGTCAAGCCCTACACCGTTACACCACCCCGGCACATTATATTAAGTGCTATGTATGTATATATTGAATGTACCCCTATTAATGTATTAAAACGTATATATATATATATATATATATATATATATATGCCGGGGTGGTCTAGCGGTACAGCGCTTGAATTCGGACCTCGGTGGGCATGGGTTCAAATCCCACCACCGGGACTAAAATACCCACTTTTGGCTTCGCTAAAATATCCACTACTGAAAGATGTTTCTAGTGAAACATTCAAAGTAGTAAACATAAATAAAATAAATATAATATTTAAAAAATACATTAAATGTAAACTAGTTAATAATAAAAAATAAAACAAAATTTTTTATATAAACATAACGTCAAATATTAAACATAATATAAAGTATATACATTAATTTATTTAATAAATAGTTTTGTATTTAATGTACTACAAAATACTTAATAATAAATGTGATTATCTTTTTTATATTTGCTTCACTTAAATGTTTTAATATACTCTTAATTATGTTATCAATGTAATTTTGTGTTATTATAATTAAAAAAAAAAGGTTTAAAAAAAGAAGTTTTAATTTAAAAATGTTTATTTAATAATAAATGCACTTGAAAAAAATTAAATAGCATTAACCTTAGTACTATTACGTAGCTACTTTTAAATAAATAATTGGTTTTTATTTAGCCTGTACTAGGTTTAGATTAAAATGTTTGTATATATATATATATAAAGTTATTTTTTTGGTTTAATAAAAAACATTGTTTTTTTTAAATAACAGCAATTTTTGTATAAGTAAATTGCATTGTAGCTTAAAAATATTTTCACACATTGAATTATCATTACTACTGTTTACATTATTTAATGTAACTCTCCTTCTCTCTCTCTATATATATATATAAATATATATATAGCTAGTTTAATGTTTAAATTTACGTTTTTATGCAGTGTAATTGAAATAAATTTAAAATAATTTTTAGCATGAATTATAAATAACCATTTTTTAAAAACATGTGTGGTTTTTACATTGGTGTATTTCATTTTAATTTACATATATATATATATATATATATATAACAACTGATTATTAAAATTAATAGCTATCTATTGTTATGCAATATCTGTTTTATAATTTATATCAGAATACAACGTTGTTTGTTAAATATAAGCTTTTTGTTGACTATTCAATGTAAAAAATTACAAATTTGGTTTAAAACCGTACCTTATTTGAATATTTAGAATATTGTTTATCTTAAATTATTGTTTTATTTGCCGTAAAACAAAATGATAAAAAATAAACAATAGTTAAAATTTGTTTTTACAAAATAGTAACTCTGGTTTTTTCTTCTATAATAAGGTTATTAAATTATAACTATTGTTCTTTTTATAAGTAGATTGTACTACAAACTATTTTTATTGTAATTAAAATTCTAACCCATTGATTTATACTTTATTTTTATTAATTAAACACTAATTAATTATTGTAATGTGTATTTTATTTGTTTATTTTTATCCATTTGTAAGTGTATAACATCTTCGTTTTTAATTGTGCAATAACAGAATACAATTATTTCTATATACACCATGCAATATATTTTTCTCTTCTGCTTGATTAATCATCAATGCAAGTTTTCTCCAATTTAATGCTTTTGTTTCTTTCCGCTTAGTTGGGCATATCGGCACAACAACTTCTAGTTATTAAAAAAATTAATGCCTATTGTTTCCCTCCAACTTTTTTACCAACAACTAATTAAATTTTTGCAAATTATATTTTACAATTTATTTTAATTTTTTAAATTGCACAACATTTTTTTAATAAACAAAATTACATTTTTTATTATTTCATTCATTTTGATAATTTTTACCTTTTAAATACTATTTTTCTGCTAATTATTAAATATATATATATATATATATATATATATATATATAATTTATTTATTTTTATTGTTTTAAATGTTGTACTAGAAACATATTTTAGCAGTGGACATTTTAGCAAAACCAAACGTGGGCTCGTATGTAATACCGGTAATGAGATTTAAAACCATGCCCACACGGTCCAAGTTGAGCGCTGTACCGCTATATATATTACTTATTAAAAAAACTTTATTTTTCAATGAAAATAGATAATTTTTAAAATATTTTATAAAAAACTCTAATCAGTAGATTATATTAAGGTTACATTAAAAATTTTAGAATTATAATCAGAAAATTAATTAATTAATTATTTTTTGCATTTCCGATTTAATAGATAATATAAGGTCATTGAACTTTTAATATCATATTTAATAAAAATAAATAATCATTATTAAAACAACAAAACATATATTTATTTAAACATGATACTGTTTTAATTATAATGTGGAGATTTTTTAGAAATTTTATTTGTAGGCTGTATTTTTGTTTTTACGTTTAGATTTTTGTAGCTGACAACAATACATTTTTTAAAGAACATTATATATATATATATATATATATATATATATTCTAACTAATAATTGTTTAATTACCATTAAATTTGTTTATTTTCTAGAAAATCGCTTAAGTTTAACCGATGGCATAATGCTTTATATTATTTGATCAAAGATAAAAATAATTTTTCAGTCTACATTATATAAAGAAACGCACATATTAATATAATTATAAAATTTTTATATAATATAATTATTAAATTATTATTTAGTAAAGACATTACATTTATACAAATATTATTAAACAGCTAAATATAAGTGTACTTTTTAAATGCTAATTATCAAACAATAAGCTAAACAATTAAAAATGTTTTACAAAATTTATTATATGATAAAAAATTAAATTTTACAAAATGGTATAAATAAACTTAATGACTTGTAACCTAAACGTTTACAAAAAGTTATAAAAGACAATAAATATTATTTAAAATTTTTAAATATGTAATTTTTTTGCTTATTTTTTTCGATATATTATACAGCCACTGAATAATTTAGTGTTGAAAATTCAAAAAGAAATTAATCTAAATTAATTTGTTATCTTCAATTATTTTTTAGTAAAAAATAAATATTAAGAATTGAAAATAATGTAAAATATGTAATAAGTGCTTTATATTTATTTAGAAATATTTATTTAAAAACGCTGAGACGGCTAAAATAGCATATTTTAGAAACAACGCTTATATAAACGTGGATAATAAGTTGAATGTACATAATTTTTTTAATAATTGGTCGATTATTAATTTGTGTGCTTAATTTCATTAAAAATAAATAACGTTTAATAGCTAAAATTTATACACTGAACTTTGATCTAGTTGTACCGTCATAATGCTAATTAAAATTAAAATTTAATTACTTAAAATATATTTAAAAATTTATTTATTATTTTTTTTTAAATCAATTTTATTTCTGTAATCTAAAACAAATTTTAATTTTTAATTATAATCGACCTTGAGAATCAGATTAATTCCCTTATTTGTTTTCGTTCTGTAAAATGAATACCAACAATAGAAAAGATTAGCATCTTAATGACAATAAACACCATGTTATAGAAAAATTAAAAAACTATGGATTTTTGTCTAAACAACTAGCGGAATTGTATATAGTAAATCTTACAACAATTTATCGTGTTTTGAATAGACAAAAACCAAGAAACTACGATAATGTTGGAAGAAAAAGAAAAACAAGTAAGACCGATAATCGAAAAATTTTAATGGAATTAAATAAAATTACAACATGCCTATTTTAAATATTGTAAAAGATAATTTACAAGAATTTAGTCATTCAATGGTGAGAAGCTGTGCAAGGGAATTTGGTTTAACACGTGATTGCCAGTAGTTAAACCATTTATTAATAAAAAACCAAAAGAATGTATATTTATATTTTGTAACAAGTGGATTGAAGAAAGATTGTTTTATTGGCGCTCTGTATATTTTGCTGATAAAACAATAATTCGGGATAAACCATTTGGATAGAAAAATAAAGTACTATGCGGGCCTAATTTTCAAAAACATTTACTTCTGGTAGTTAGAAAAAAAGCCCACTCTCGAGAAGTGATGTGCTGGTTTGGTATTAAGTATAATGAACCTATTAAATGGAAAATTATATCCGGTATCTTAGATAGTAAAAAATTTGTTTCATTAATGAAGGAAGTTTTTTATAATAAAATGCAACACACTCACACCGGGCTTACTAATGTTTTTCAGGACAATGCTCCATGTCATACGTTTAAAAAAGTAATATCATATTTACCTAGGTTTACTTTATCTGTTTTATATTTACATTTAGACATTAGGAGGGCTAAAATAAAAATTTTTAAAAAATTTAATTACCACCTAACAGTCCGGACATAAATGTTATTAAAAATTTCTTCAGTATGCTAAAGCGCAACATCAATAAGCATACTGAAATTGAAGATTTGTGTGATTGTATTCAGTTTGTTGTTCAATATGAGATAAAACAAGAATATATCAACAATCTCATCAACAGCATTCCAAACCGCCTTAATCAAGTGGCTAAAAACAAAGGCGATCACATTAATTATTAAACATTTTGTTTTTTGTTATTTAATCAATCATTTGGTAACTGAAAATATTCCATGTGTTCTGTTTTTTTATATTTGACGTTATATTTTATATTAATAATTTTACCCGATTTGTAATTTTGGACAAGTTTAACTTCTATACAATTATTTTTTATATTAACAGTAGATATTAATAAAATTATAATTGTATTTTACTTATTATATAATATTGTATATATCATAATTAAACTGAGTTCTTTTTTTGAGTTATGTGATTGCCACAGATGTTTTACTTTAATAACTACGTTTTTAGCACTAATTAGCTTAGAAGTTGTAATGTAATTTGTTTGGAAATAAAAGTAAAGTTTTTTATTTGTTAAAAATAATTAAACTATTTTTTTTACCAAAGTTAAGATTTAATAATAGCAGTAATAAAAGACAATTCTTTTTTATATTATTTTTTATTAATAGTGCCAAAGTATTGTTTGAGAAATGCTTTGGTTAAGTTTAAACGTATCTAATGTAATTGGTACTCAATTATATTACTTATGCTGCATTATTTGTAATAACAGTTTGTAAACCTATTGTATTGAAAAACCTATATAATTTTACTAAACATTTTAAATAAATAATAATATTTTAAAAATAGTAAAACGATTGCTCTGTTGTAATTTTACGATTAATGTTTATACGACATGCATATTTATGTAGCTTTACAAAATATTATATAAACATTTTTGCATTTTGACTATTGCAAAAAGTTTTAATTTTAAATAAAAAATTTTTTAAACAATCTTTTTATTAAAAAAATATAAATAAAAATTTTGGTAAAAAATATTTTTTATACTAAATGCAATCATATAAAATAATATAAAGCCAATTTATTGAATAAATACTTTTTTCCGTTTGCACAAAAATAAGTAAATTTTAATTGAAATTTTTATTTAACATCTGTAGTGCCTCTATGGCTCAGTTAGTTGGCGTGTTCGACTGTTAACCAAAAGGCTGGTGGTATGATTCCATCCAGTAGCAACAAACTTTACGAATGCTAATAGTTATGTAGGCTTGGGTAATGCTTATAAAGTCTCAATTTCCAATAATGGTGATATTCCCGACTGTTCGTTCTCCACGTAGTGCATGTTGAACTAGGTGCTTTTAAGAATTTAAACTAATAATAACAAGGACCAAGTGAACAGTTGTACAACTGAGATTTTACCGGACTTCCGTTTAGTAAATGAGTGCTAGTATAAACCCAAAATGTTTAAGGGATATTGCAAGATATATATTTCTTATATGTCTAAGTTTATAAATCTGTTAATTGGCATTAAGTGCCAATTTTTTCGAAACAATTGCCTTGTTAATTCCTATAAAAACTGGCGTTATGGCAAAAAATACTTTATTTTTACCACACTAAATGTTTTACGAAAGCCAAAGGTTGGTTGTGCATTTGCCACTTATCTCACTCCAATACAATATAAAATAATAATTGTTTTAATAATTAAATAAACAACAAAATAGTTTTTAAAAACATTATTTATTAAAATTTTTATTAAATTTAACAAAATAAAAATTTAAAGCACATTTAAAAATATATAAAAATTAACATAAAATAATATTTTGTGGTAAAAAATTTCAATAGTAATTTAATATAAAATTTATATTAACACACTTAAATAAACTAGAAAAAATTATTAATTTTTAAGCAAAAGTATTATTGTTATTATTAATTAAATAGTTTTATTATTTAAAAATATTTTTTTAATTAATTTTAAATAGAAAAAATTGAAAAAAATTTTTTTTTACAAATTAGTATTAAAATTAAATGTAACAGAAAATATTGTTAAATTGGTTATTTTTCTAGTAATGAAGTGTATAAATATTGTAGCTAATTACCCATGCGTTAATTATCTTTATTATTTTACTTAAAATATATTCTCATTACTCAATTAAAAACATATGTTTTTGACAATCTTCATAACAGAAAATGTTTTTAAAAATAGCATTATTTACAAAATTGTTTTAAAATGTTGGGCAAACTAGCGTTTTTATTGTTAATTAAAATATTTTTACAACGTAATAAACAAAGTAATAACTTACTACAATTATAGATATTGGTGTATAATAATCTTTTTTTAATATAAAAATATTTTATAAATTAAATAATTAACAGCAAAAATATGTTACTTAAAAAACATTAATTTAAAATTTAAAACTTAAGTTAAGGTAATTTTTTGTTTAAAAAATTAAAATAAATATTTTTTTAACATTACGCTATGACTACATTTTGTAGATTATATTTTAAAATGTTATATATAAATAAATATTTTGAGTTTGTTTAAAAAAATTGACATTATGTAAGTGACAATCATAAATGCAAAATGTATGAAAATTAGTATTGGTATTATTAAATATGAACTTTTAAACATATAGCCTTATTTTTAATAAGAAAATGCTCAATTTTTAATTTGTATTATCTTACAGAAAATATTTATAAACATTTTTATGAGCACAATAATAATAAGTTTAAAAACAAAGTATTTTTGTATTTTATTAAAAAAAAGTTAATTTTTTATACTTATTAAATTTTGAACATTTTGATTTTTATTAATATTGTGAGATAGTTACAATGTTAACTTGTTTTTATTAAATATAAATTTGATCTATTAAACATTTAAACAAAAATTAATTATAATTTAATTTTTATAAAAATTATATAAATTTAATTTGATAATTACGTTTACATAAATGTTAACTTTAAAAAATAAGGTTATTGTTGTTTGTATATATTAAAATAAATATTTCCCAACAAATCAGTATATATATATATATACTGATTCTTTATATGTTTGTGACTGAAGAGAATATACGAAATGAATTCATCTCACAGTTTACGTCTTTTGTTATTTTTGTTTGGAATTATAAAGGAAACCCAATGCTTTAAATATATAATATGCAAATATGCAATATTTTTCATTGTTTACTATCTTTTTAACTTTTCATTATTATTCTACAAAAATTATCAAAAAACAAAAATTAATCTAAATTTTATACTGTTTATTTTTAAAAACTTTATAAGGGTTATTTTTATTTTATTTTTATTAAAGTTATATACACTAAAAATGTTTTTAGCATGTAAAAATTTAGCACAGAAAGACTAACATTTAGTGTTAATAATAAAACTTAAATTTATATTGACAATGCTTTATTTTTAACCTCGTTAGTTACTTCTGCCATTTTTTTAGTAATAAAGCGATTAACTAAAATATCAAATAAAGGATAAAAGTAGATTCTGTTTAACAATTGTTAAAAAAAAATGCAAATTTAATTTTTTTAGTAAGTTAAATTTAATTTCAATAAATGTTTAATTAAGTTTAATACTATTTTTTTATATTAAAACAAAATAAATACAATAAAATAATAAATAAAAAAGTATTAAAAAACTATATTGTGACAAAGCAATAGTTAAATAATTTATTTGTTAAAAACTAAAGTAACTTTACTGTTTATAAAAAATGACAATTTTTTACTATAAATGACATAAAAATTGCTGGTAAATATAAAATTTTTATTTCCAAAAATTATTTTTAACTTTTAATTATTAAAATAAATTTATTTGTATAATATAATTAAGTTTCAAATATAACAAAATTAAAATTTATTAGATTTATAAAAAATATTATTTAATAATATTTGTGCAAATATTTAAAAAACAATAAAACAGCAATATTATAATAAACAGTTTATAAGAGAAATAAAATAAGCATGCAACTTATATTTATAAATATCTATAATTTAATTTAACAAAAATGATTAATAAACAATAATTAAACTCATTAATATTAATTAATATTAATTATTAGTTTCTACTGTTTACTATATATAATACAAACATATTTTACAATAATAATAACAATGATAATAAATAATAATAATAATAATAATAATAATAATAATAATAATAATAATAATAATAATAATATTTCTAGCTTAAATTAAATTATAATTTCTAAAAAAATTTAAACAAAAAACAGAAATTATTTGTAATATATAAACTTTATACTAATAAAAAATATAATTGTCACTATCTGTTGGTATTGTTACATTTATTTTATTTATATTTTTTTAATTATTATTTTGTTGGTATGTTTAAACCATTTATTTAAAAGTAGAAATATCTTATTAACATAAAAAGCACTTACAAAACAAATGCTAAATCATTATAAAATATCTAAATTTAATCTGCAGCCATTTTATTAATTTTAAATATATTTTTTTATTGTAAAGCATCAGAAAGCAATATATATATATATATATATATATATATATGCATTACCTTTAGAAACAATTAATAGTAATAAAATATAATTTATTGTAAAAAAAATAACTCGTATAAAAGAAAAATATAATTAAATAAAAAACATAAACTTTAACATTTTATTAATTTGTTAATTAAAAAAACGCTATTTGTTTGGTTTTGCTAAGTGTTTAGTTGCTAAAAAAATATTCCCTAAAATGTTTAAATTGTGATAATTGACAAACCAACAAACAAACAAGCAAACAAACAAACAATCAAACAAACAAACAAAATAAATAAATAAATAATATAATCTCCGTTTGTTTTAAAATTAAATTTCAGCATTATTTAATTAAAAAAAATATTTACCATATTTATAAGTTAATTTTTAAATAAATACAATTTATTATTTTTGTTACTTGTTACTTACTTAATTTTATTAAAAACAAAATTTTATTACTAAAAATAATACAAACTAATTGAAACATGCAAGAATTTTAACTTAAAATCAATTCAGTTTACATTTTATTAAGAAAATTAAATGCAAGTGTTTTATTCAATATACAAATTGTGTTTCTAGTGATTATTAACAAAAAAATAATAAAGTTTAAGTTGTATAAAATAATTTAAATAATCCTGAACAAGTGTATTTAATAATTGTTTTAATAAAAATTGACTTAAGAATACTTAAATAATAATAATTAAAAAAAATATAAATAATTAGTTGCAAATAATATTACACATTTTGATATTTTTTAATGCTATCAATATTTATTATCTGCACGTCGTATATTTTCTGAATAAAACTTTTTAACGTTAATTTCAACAATATTTGTTTTTACATATTACATATCGTTTACATATTAATTATTTAAAAAAATTTATTGTAAAAAATTATATTTTTTGCTATTATTTTTCTACTTGATATAATAACTAATTTAATAAAAATAGTTAATAATCTTGTACAACAAATATCAGTTAAGATATTTATTTCTTCTTTTAAAAATAATTAGCAATATTTAGAAAAACATTATTTTTATAGAATAAAAATATTTGATATATATAGAACAACATTTTTTATATTCTGACATTAAACAGCTTTAAATTCTGTTATAATTTGTTATAATATTAATAAAATAAAACTAATTGTTTATAGATTAATAACATTAATAAGTAACAGTTTTTTATGACAGATAATTATCTATAAATAAGAAATTATTAAAAAAACACGTAACATTAAATCAGCAACTACAGTAGATTACCGGGTTACTGTTACTAAAATCTTAACTTCATCTTTTATTTTAAATAAAGATAATTATGTTATTAAAAAAGTGAATATTGTACAATTACTTATACATTTATTAATTACAAAAAAATTAATTAATTAATTTTTTATAAACAAAAATATTTGTTTTTTAAAGCTTTTAAATATATATTATTCCGGTCACCGGTTGATAAAATTATAATTAAAAGTTACATAAAAACAATAAGTTAAATAATGTCGTTATAGCAACATTTAAAGAAAATTATTACCCATTAATTTAAAAAGAACATTTACATACATTAACACATGTGCGCTAGATAAGATTACTTTATAACAAGTAAATTAATTTTAAAATATGTTACATAAAAATTTAAATGATCTATTATATAAAAATTCTGCATAACATTTTGTATTTTAAAATTAAGCGGTACAACGCTTTTATAAAAATGCACTATCAGCCAAAACCCTTATTTAATGCAAAGTAAAATTTATTGAAATTAATTTTTTCCAATAGTTAGTAGTCAAGATTTTGCGGTCTATTACCATTATTCTTTTTATTTGTAATGTTCTGTTGCATTTATTGATGTTTTTATTTTAATTTATTTAAATTTATTCAATAAAAAGCATGTTAATAATAACGCTGCACGTTTTATACGTGTTGTATAGTATTAAAATATTACAAATTTGGTATTGCTATCGATTGTAATTGTAAAAGTCTTTATTATGTTAGTAGGTTTGTTGCAATTTTAATTTTTGTCAGTTATATAATTTTCTAAATAAAACACAGGTCATTTTCAGTCAACTTTTGGTTTAGGTATTTTGTTATTTTTTGACAGTTTATCTTAGAGCTGTTAGTTCTAAACTAAACCCCCAAACTAGGTAGATTATACAATAATAATATCAACATTTAGATAATTTATTGGATAAAAGTTTAAGATAATTGCAAATAAAATATTTAAATATTGTTCACAATAATTTGTTTACACTTGTATATTAAAAAAGTCAGTTCTGTTTTATTCACATTTTTCTTTAAAATAAATAATTCGAAAATAACATTATTGGACGTTTATTTAAAGTTAATTAAAAATAGTTTATTTGTCAGTCTACTATTAAGCACTTTTAAGAATATTAATTATTTACTTATCGACAACTAATTTATGTATACACAGTAGTAAAAACACGCATTTATTTTGTATATTTTAAATGCATTACTATTATTATTACTATAATAATAATAATAATAATAATAATAATTATTATTATTATTATTGTTGTTGTTGTTGTTATTAAAATTGTTAAAGTTTTTAAAGTTAACTAATTGTTTCGGCTTAAAAATAAAAATGTTTTTGTTTTAATATTACCCTTAATTAATCTATTTATAAAAATATAATTAGAATTTAATAATTTTATTTAACTGAATATACATATTAAATTCAGTTTTAATTAATTGGTTTTTTATATTTCTAAAATAAAACGTTAACTGTAAAATAAATTTATGTTATATAATTTTAGTCATATATATATATTTATATATATATATATTGTAACTTTGTTTTATTTATTACTATATTTATAATAATTTATTTTAGTTACAATATTTTAATTTTTTAAACATAATTTAGTACGACGGTTTTAAATTAATTGAACATAATTTTAAGATGTTACTTTGAGTATTTTATTTTTTCCTTTTAGAAAAAATAACTCCGCTTAAAAAAATCAAAAATAAACCAATTCGTCTTTTGTAATATATATTGCTACAAAAATAATAAAAACACCATTCTAGCAAACAACGCCGAAGAATTGATAGCACAACCCAGATTACAAGATTCAGTAAAAACCGAAAGAAGATTCAATCTTTAATTTGCAGAATCTTTAATGCCAAAGACTTAATTAATTTTGGAACATGGAATATGCACACACTATTTGCAGTGGGCAATTAGAACAAATTGTCAAAAAAATAAAAAGATACAATTTATATATTTTTGGTATTAGCGAAATGCGATCTAAAAATTAGAAAATTTTACGAGTAGATATATATCAGTTCTGTACTGTGGACATAAAGTCCACAATTGAATAGAAACCTGTAAGTAACCCTGTTATTTGGGCCAAATTCAACATCAGATTTACAAAAGCAACAATTGTGCAAGTTTATACCCCTACTGAAGTTACTGAAAAAAATCCAAAAGGACGTCTTTTACGAGTAATTACAAAATTTGTTGGATAACATTTCTAAAAAGTACATTAAAATATTAATTGGAGATTTTAATAAAAAAAGCTGTTGGACCACATGGCTATACTGATAGCATAAATAACAATAATTATGGGTTGTTGACGCTAAGCAGCCGTTGTAAAATAAGTGCTAGCAATACATTTTTTACTTAAAAAATATACACAAAGCAACGTGGTTTTTTCTAAATGGAACGACAGCAATCGAAATTGACTCCATTTATATTAGCACAAAATAAGAATTATTTTTACAAAATGTACGTAAACATCCCGGTGTAGATATTAGTTTTAATCACAATTTTTGTGGAAACATTTTGTTTAAAATTATAAAAAATAAAAACCATAAAAATTGCTTTTATTTTCGTGTGAGAAACTTAAGCAGCTATATATCTCAAACCAATTCAACAAATGATTAAAAAATAATAATAAGCAATAGACGTTATTTAATAAAATAATTACATATTTTGCAGCAAATGTGCTGTGTAAATAATGTAGCTCTACCAAGAAACAATGGATTACCACAATTTTGTAAAATATAATTAATTTTATTCTGTTTAAATGCATTTATTACATAACATTAATTATTATAGAGAAGTGCCTGGGTGGTCTAGAAGTACAGCGCTCGATTCAAACTGGTGGAGGCATGAGTTCAATTCCGGCACAAAATGTAGGTTTACGTTCAATTTTGCTAAAATGTTTACCGCTAAAAGATATTTCCCGTAAAACATTTAGAGTAGTAAAATTAATAAAAAACCCTCTTTTTATATAATTTAAAAATTCAATAATAATAATAATAATAATAATAACGGTAATAACCATTTTGTACATTACTTACTGTATTTTATAATAAGGCTAAAATATTAATTGTAATAAAAATTTACAAACATATTAGCATGACTATGAGTAAACGTGTTTTTGAGTTAAAATTATAATGCATATTTTTAATATTAAAACATTATGGTAGAATTACAAATTCTAAAAACGGCATAAATGTATGCACGAAATATTAATTATAATTATTTATTTATTATTATTATATGTCAAATCAATTTTGCTAAAATAAAAATATATTTTAATTTATAATTAATTGTTTGTTCACTTATTATAGATTTTAGACAATATAAACTTTATTTATTTAAAATATATAATAATTAAATTGTATTTATTTTTTAGCATTTATTAAATTAATTAAACGCAAAGATTTTAATGTAAACAGCTAAATTTTCTAATTTTTTCTAATTTGTTTACGTAAAATGCAATCAAATTAAATGTTATTTAATATTAGTCACTGTCGTAATTATTTATTGTGTTTATAAAAAAAATTATTTACAGGGTCTAACATGGTACTTGTCAATGAACTTTTTTTTTCATTATTTTGTTTTAACTTTACAGATATTTTTTAAAATAAAGTAATTATGTTAAAATAATATGGGCTATCAATATTTGAAATTAATTGTTTTCAACATTTTTTATAATTATAAATGTTTAAGTGTCTTGGAATGTTTGAATAAATAGCATTAAAATGAGCAAATAGTAAAATAATTTCAGTTTAAATATTGAACAAATCACAGATTTATTTGAGATAAGTACAAAGACTGTATACAGAGTTTTAAAGGATTATACACGTCCAAGAACAGCAGAAATTGGACTTGCACTATCTACAAGTAAACGAAGTGATACGTTTAATATCATAAAATTAAAAAAAAAACAGAATAAAACCTATTTAACAAATATAAAAAGAGGAATTACCAAATTTTTTATATTCGCTTATTCTCAACCGGATGAAATCGACCAATCTGCAGTTAAGAAAAACATTTAAAAAAGTTTCTTTAACAGCAGAACATAGAAAAAGACTTGCGGAATTCGTGAAAACATATAAAAACCGTTCAGTTTGTTTTAAAAATCAATTTTTTTTACTGACAAGTGTGCATTAAAATACGAACTATGACAGTGATTATTTATGGTCCCGATTTTCCTCAAGATTACAAGTGAATTGTTAAAAAGGTTGAGCATTCATCATGTCTTTATAGATATTTTAGATTTAAGTATAAGCAACTACCGAAATAGAGTCAAACAAGTAATCATTTAAACAGTTTAGAATTTGTAGCCATTTTTATAAAATTTTTATGGTTTGAACTACGACAAAATGCTTTACGGTATTTATTGGTTGTTCTAGATAATGCTCCGATGCATACATCAAAAAAGGTAACTTGGTTTTTATCATAATTTAAAAATTAACGCATTCTTTTATTGTTTAGATTACAGCTTCTTTAAATAACAAAAAACTGAGCTTGATTCAATTGCCTCCATACAGACCGGACCTCAATATAATTAAAGATTTTTTTAGTTATCTTAAACGAGAGGTGAATTGGATAGAAAATTAAGGCACGCTCAAAGAAAAAATTAATTGTGTTAAACAATCGAATTCGACAAGATTACATCAATAATTTGGTTGATTCCTATTTAAAGCGTTTAAAAGAAATTATAGAAAAACATGGTTATTCTTTGAACTACTGAAGTTGTAAAGTTGATTATGTCTATTATTTATAAATGTACATATTTTATAATGTAATTTATTTGTAAGTAAGTAATGTAACAGTATTTTTATTTTGTCAAAATGTGTAAATTCTGGGTTTTTAGTCTACGCGAGAATTTGCTAATGCTATTTGTGAAAATATATTATTTTCATTGTTTTAATTATTTGTATTGCTAAAGTGATGTTTAAGGGTTATTTTAGTAAAATGTTAATGTGCCTATTATGCTTATGTTGACATTTTAACACAGCTAAACGAGGAGTCGCATTTAGTGTTGACGCTCAAACTTATGCTGACTTAAGTTCGAGTCCAGATTTGTATCTTTAGAGCACTACACATTATTATAGACAAAGTATTCTGTAAATATATTTTCTAATGTAAATACAATAAATTATTGTTAAATTTGCACATTTTTTACACTTGGTTGCTTATTATTTAATATTAATTACTCAATCAATACATAATATAAATAAAATGGTTATATAATTTTAATAAAAATATTAAATATTGATAAACAAGCACGCTAAAAACTAGTGGAGTATTTGTTAAGTTACACGTCAAATTTAAATTTAATACTTGGAATGTACTTGAAATGTTTTTATCAATTATTTATTAAAAAACAATCATTTGTTAATCTTCTATGGGTTTAATGTTTAAATATTCTACATAAAACACTGTTCATTATGTGGACATTTTAGCATAGTTAAACAAAATTTTAAATTTAATGCTGATAACGAGATTTAAACCAATACATGAACAAAAGCATATCTAGTGTTTAAACAGATTGTACCACTACACTAACAACTTAAAAAAAATGTTTTAAACATATTCCTAATTTTTAATAATTTTTAAATTATTTATTAAAATTAAACAAATGTTAAAACATATTTTTATCTATAACAGTACGGGATTAGTATTTTTTTAAATAACAATTTTATGTAATTAAAATAAAGTTTTATTATACAATTAATTTTTGTTTAAAGTAAACAAATTAATGCCTTTTAAAAATTTTCTATGTTTGTAATAAGCCCATAATCAAATTTATACTACAAATTTGTTTGGCACTTTTTATAATTATTGGTACGCCCGAAAAATCTAATTAAATGAAAATAAACAAAACAGATTATGTTCTTCTAGAGTAAGGAAACAACCCAGTTGTAAATAACAGAAAGAAAACAGCTTTAAATAGATAATTGTATTTGATAAAATAAAATGAGGGCAAGACTTATATATATATATATATATATATATATATTGCAAATTAATAATACATTAAGGAGGAAAAATAGAAAATATAATGTACAATAATTATAACATATTTCAGGTAATTGTGTAGTAATATGTAAACATTCAGTAATTTAAAAAAAATATTTAATAATTATTGTACATATAAAACCCAGTTAACTAAAATAATTACATAAATAAAATGTTTATTTTGGTCAAGTATTTTGCTAATTATTTTGTTGACCTTACATTCAATACGAATATAAGATTGGAATAATAGTTATACTTATTACTATTATACAAACGAGAGTACGGTTAATTTGTTAAAAACTAAAAATGAAATTGTATATTGCAATTATAAATATTGATTAACAATTATATTTTTATTATTATTTGGTAATAATTGGACAAATTAAAGTTGTAAATGTCAATTTATTAGTGTTATCTACCTTTGCTAGCCGGTCGATTTTAGTTGTATTTACTAATAAATTAAAGTAATTACAATATAAATGTAGAATATAAATGTACACATTACGTTTGCAAACGAGTTTTTCTAAATTTTAATCATTTTAAACGTCGTATTTTGTTATAAAATATTTTAACAATATTGTTAAATTAAACATAGACTAACGAATTATTTATATTAGAATTAGAAATAATTTACATGTATATTTACTAAAACACTAACAATAATAACAAAATTTTAATAAAAATATTGTAACAATGTATTATATTAATAAAAACTTAGTTTAAATAGCAAAAATGTCAAAGTTTAATTCACATTTATTCGTTTAGATACAGATTTTAAAAATTGTAATTAATTAATAATTATAATACATTGTAAAAGTTTATTAATAAGCGTTTATAAGTAAACCAAAATAAGTAATTAATAAATAAAAAACTAAAAATTATTATGTTTATTGTTATTACAAATCTTTTCGTTTTAAAAAAACACCGGACAGCATAAATTAAAAATGCTAACTTTTACTATAAAATTAAAAATACTTAAGATCTAAAACACCACAAAACATTTTAATAGTTCAAAAATTTAAATAAAAAATGGGTATAATAAATACTTAAGAAATGTAACATTTATTGGAAATAAAATCTGCAATAAAATTGTGTGCAAATTACAATTTTGTGTTTTATATTACTATAAGTTTTATTCAGCTTATTAAAAATAGTAAAATAGGTTTATCCTGTTTTAAAATATAAACCAATATTTAATATTTATCAAATTAGTACTTCTTTCAAAAGGTGTATATATAGATTTTTGTAACAACATAAGGTTCATCTTTATATTTAGTTAGATATACATTTTTTCATTGATACCATTATGCTAACATGTCCCTATGATAAAATATTATATTTAAAAAGATATATATATATATATATATCATACATTAAAATTAAAAAATAATATGCAAATGTAAAACATTGCAAAATGTATAACAAATTAAATAATAAATATTCTTATTAAATTGTAAATTTAAAATTAATGTTTAAGACATTTAATTCTAAATGTTGTTAAAAATTAATATGTAATAGATACATATGAGAGCTAAAGTTTTTAAAATGTAACGTTTTATTGGCATGGTAACACAATATAGAAATTGTCAATTCAACTTGGTGCATATGTAACAATATGTAGTAAAGTTTTTTTATAATTCTACATTTTACAATGTTTGTTTTTAAATGTTACTTAGTGAGCAATATGAAATTTTTAACAATTATCAAACATATTATAACACTGAATTCATTGAAATTGTAATTAAATTTGCTAATGTTTCTTATACATTTGATGCTTAAATATTTAGCAAGTGAACATTAGGCGAGTCAAACGTAATTTTGCATTTGGTGCTAATAAAACTTAAACTTATGTCCATTTAAAGTTAAATTTAATGTTTTAGCTCTTTTTGATACTAACATTTAATTTTCTCATATAATTACTGTCGATTTTAAGTTTAACTGGTATTGTTTTTAAACAAAATAATTTAAAAAAATAATGTTTTATATTTAACATTAAAAATTGCACCATGAATATTTATACATTATTATAAAACCCTTTTATTATAAAGAGCATAGGGTAAACAAGATTGTTTTATGTAATTCTACTTTTACTTTTTTTTTATTAGCTGACCTGCAAATAAAAAGTGGGCTTTATATGCCTTTACCCAACACTGTTATTAAAATCGTGTTTTTACTTCTTTGTCGTGGTATGCTAAAAATTGTTATTTTTTAAAGAGGTTAGGCCGTCAACCTTAAGTTTTAAACTTTCTCTGTTGGACATAGTACTAATTAGAAATTCAGTTTTATTTAATGTTTATTATTTCAAATGTTTTACGAAAAACATCTTTCAACAGTGGTCATTCAGTGAAGCCAACCGTAAGCCCACAGTTTAGTGCCGGTGATGGGATTTAAACCCATGCCTACCGATGTCCAAATTCGACCGCTGTACTGCTAAACCACCCCGACACATGTACATTAACAAACAAATAAATCACTTTTACATTATTAGATAGATATTATATATATATATATATATATATATATATATATATATATATATATATATATATATATATTTTTTT
>JAKXYG010000336.1:0-71135 GCA_025895645.1 Cardicola forsteri
GATAAAAGCATGATGTAATGAACAATTTAGTAATATAATTGTTAACATTTAGTTTTCTCAATTTTTTTATATAGTAGCATAAGGATTTGGTTTTTAAAAATATATGCTCTAATAATCACACCAGGTAAGTATGCTATTTATGTTTACACCAAGATAATTAATTTTGTTTTAGGTGCATATATTTGTTTGATTTAACTTGAATGTTCTATTTAATTCTATTGTTTCTTTTAGACGCCTTGATGTAAATTTAATAAACTTGCATTTTAATAGATTTAAATTGAAATCAAAGTTAGTAGACCATTTTTTAATTTTATTAATAGAATTTTCAAAATTGTTTAAATCATTGTTTGATGAAACCTTTGTGCACAATAGCATATCATCTGCAAATATATACATTTAATATATAATTTAATATATATAATTTAATATATACATTTAATTTTCGCAATTTGTTTTTAATATAATACACAATAACATTTGTTTCAGCAATAAAGCACAATACCATTATCATGGAAGCTTAAAAACAAACACAAGTAATTAATTTTAAAAAATAGTTTTATTTACTAAAATAAAGATAACACACTTAATAATGTCAGTTGTTTAAATAATATCGACGCTTTTGTTTAACCTCTGCTAGCGGCTTGATGTAGGAATCTATTAACGTACCAATGTTGTTCTTTAAAATGCAATATTTTACAACATAATTAATTTTTGTTTTTAATGACACGTCAGTTTCCATGCGGTTTACATTACAATTTAAAATACTAAAAACGTTTTTAATTACATTGAGGTTTGGATTGTATAAAGAAAGTTGAATAAAAGTAAGTTTTTTTGCTTTTCAAAGCTTTTGCGATTTAAATAAGGAAAACGTATAGTAAATTGTAAGTTGTGTTAACATACACATTACCACTTTTCGAGTATGTACAGGAGCATTGTCTTGAAAAATTGTTAATTGTTTTGCAGCATTTCTAAACAACTCACTATAAAACAAATTTCTGAATATATGTACAAATGTTGCATTATTTAAATTACCACTAGTACGCATCCATTTTTGAGACTGATTGTACTTAATTGCAAAATATCCGTTAACACATAAAAAATGTGCAACTTTTATAACAGTACAAATTTGGTTGAGTTCTATAAATAACTTTTAAATGTTTAATACATGGTTTGTAGAATATTGCAAACCGATTTGCAAAGTATATTAATCTCCAAAATGACGATAGATAATGTTTGTACTTTTTAGCAAACTCCACTCGTTCTAGTTTGTATGCACGACTGAGTGGAGGTTTTCTAACAGCCGCTTTACAAATAAAGCCTTTAGATTTTATCCTCCTCCTTACAGAAAATAAAATTTAACCATATGATTAAGTTATTAAAAATAATTTATTAATTTTTTGAAAAAAAATTTGTTTTAAAATTCTTAATATTAAAATACTTTTAAAATAAATTATTTATTGACTTTTTAAAAATACAGTGCAAATTTGTAAATAAATAAAATATAAAATAAAAATATTTTTAATATTTATTTTTGTAAATAAATTGCATCTTTTTATATTTAATACATTTTAACTAGCAAAGGTTTAAGTTTAGGCATCGCATTACCAGCGTATGTATCAAGGTTATATATTTATAAAAAATGTAGCGCATTAATCAAATCTTTATAGTGTGTAAAAAATTTGTTATTTTATTAATATACATTAATTTATTTTACAAAATAGATAATTTAAAAAAAACTGAAATGAAGTACGTTGTCTACTGTACTAATTCTATTAATACGTATATTTCACCATCAGAAAATCTTTCCATGTCTTTTTTTTAAATATTTTTAATTAATTAATAACTGTTTATAAAAATAAGCTGATTTTGCTTGTCGGTTATTTTAAAAATACTAATACACATAATTTTGTGTTTATGTGTTTAACCAACACAGTGATCTTTAATACAAGTGGCAACTCTAAGTTAGATTGCGTTTTTACTAATGCTTCCCAATTCTGCAAAACCAATTTACTTGCTTTATTGACATTGTCGGGTTGCACAATTATTTAAGCACTTTTTACAATTTATTCTAAGAATTATGTGCAATTTAAAAAATTCAAATCAAAACTATATATTACAATACGCTATAGTGACAAAAACATCGCTAAGAACAGTTTCGTTACGCTAGTTGAAAGTTATTTTTAAAGATTTTGCCCCAATATCAAAATTTTAGTAACACCACTCGACATTATATTAAAGAAAATAAAAAGACTACGCAGATAAATGGAAGTATAATTTAAACTTTACAACCGGTTTTTAGTAAAACATTTAAAACTTGAAATAAAAAATGAGATTAATTTTAATTAAAAGAGTGTTAATAACTTCTGCTTTTCTTTTTAAGGTAACCCCAAAAATATATGAAATAAAATTAATAAGTTTTTTTGATAAACAAAAGTTGTTACTATCTCGCTTGATGTAAATTTTCTTAACGCACAATTTGTTTACAAGAATGCTGTAGAACTAGATAGCTAAATAACTTTATCATTAATAATAAACCTAATGTTCCAATATTGATATATAATTTTTTTTAAATAATACAAAATACCAAATCAACAACTTATCAGGTCCAAATGAATTTAGCATGCAAAAACTAAAATTTTACTTGCACTCAGTATATTCTCTATTTGTACAAATTTTAATTTGTTTTACAAACACAGACAAAATCGTAAAATTGTTAAAAATATCTAAAATTGTTTCAGTCCCAAAAAACAATCAACTAAATAATAGAATGTTTTTGTATAATTTTATGCACTTTAATACTTTTACAGTTGACTAAAAAATTAATTTTAAATAAAATAATTACCACATTTAAACCAAGTAATGATTCATGTAAAATTGCGTACAAAAAAAATAATTTATACTAGATTATGTAACCAGCTTGGTAAAACATGATACAAAATGACACAACAATAAACTATTTGTTTGTTGACTATAAAGTTGCATTCAATTGCATATGCAGAAGTAAACTACTTAAACGTCTTATAGAACTTAATATTTTTAATTACATAATTAAATGGCTGACCAATTATTTTACAAACAAAACACAATTTACCCAAATTGAGTGTAAACAATGCACTGCATTTTAAAATATGAATGGTGTTCCACAAGGTGCTGTTTTACTTTTTTTTCTATTTTTATTATACGTGGCTTTTTCAATTAAAAGAACCTGCCGTAATTTTCATTTATGTAAATTACATAAATTTGTGTAAAGTTACCTTTGTATCTAAAAATAATATGCATTCACTAATGTCAATTTCAAAATTAGTAAATTGCTCAACAAATCATAACCTAAAATTAAATTTTACAAAATGTAAGATGATTAATTTTATTTTATTAAAAAGTTTGTATTAAAACTGTAAATATTAATGCTTGTAATAGTTTTAAATACTTAGGATTAAAAATAATTTAATCTAGCCACTTCAAGCCCGGATAAAGGAGGAGGATTTAAGTGTAAGGTTAACATCCTGGCCTCTGTTAAAAAATGTATACTGCTACATTTCGGCAAACAGCGGCAATGAAGTAATCGCACGTATCTGGATGACAGAGTTACACAAATGACAGGGTTGAGTAAAAGTCAAAAGTAAGCTTAATCTTTGATTTGCAGAATCTACAATGCCAAAACGTTAATCAGTGTTGGAACATGGAATGTGCTCACACGTTTTGTAATGGACAGTTAGAACACCTCATTCGAGAAATAAAAAAATACAATTTACATATTTTGGGTATTAGTAAATTGTGATGAAAAGACCAAGGTCATTTTAACAGTAAAATACATTAATTTTATATTCTGGACATAAAGTACATCACATTAATAGATATGGTATTATGTTGAGTAAAAATGCTGCTACAGCTATGATTGGATGAAAACCTGTGAGCGACCGTATTATTTTAGCTAAATTCAACACCAGATTTGCAAAACTAGTAATTGTGCAAGTCTATTCCCCTACTGAGGCTACTGAGGAGTACCAAAAAATATTGTCTATAGTTAATTACAAAGTTTGTTGAATGCTGTGCGAAGAAAAGACATTAAAATATTGATTAGTGAGTTTAATGCAAAATTAAACAAAAACAGATTTTGGTACTTCTTAAATGTTAAACCACATGACTATACTGATAGCATTAATAATAATGGTTATAGATTGTTGACGCTAAACAATAATTGTAGAATGAGTGTTGGCAACAATTTTTTCGCTCACAAAAATATACACAAGACAACGTGGATTTTTCTAAACGGAAAAACAACAAACGAATTTGACTACATTTGTATTAGCACAAACAAATTATATTTATTATTGTGTGAGAAGCTTAAACAGCCAAATATCTAAAATCAATTTTACAATTCCTAAAAAAATACATTTGAAAATCTGAAAACGGTAGCAATATCTGATAATCATTGGAAATTGTTTTATAAAACAATTGCAGACTGTGCAGCAAATGTGCTACGTAGAAAATGTTGCTCTACAAAGAAACAATGGATTTTATCAGTTTTCTAGAATTTAATTGATTTTAAAAAAAAAATTAGAGTGAGATCAATCTAACAATTTTGTTATCTGAAAAATATTTAATGATAAATATAAAATTTTAGATAAACAGGTTAATAAAGCTGTCGCAAAGATAAGAATAATTGGTTAAAAAGCAGATGCAAAGAAACAGATTAGACAGTAACATTAAATGATTCCAAGACTTTGTAAAAAAAATTGTAAAACAACTGTCGGGAGTTAAAAATAACAACGATATTCCAATCAAAAACAAATGTTCGTTTACTTCTAACAAATAATGAGCAATTATCTAGATGAGTAGAACATTTAAAAAAAGTATTTAATCACTTTGTGCCAAACATTTTTATAGATTTTGATAATAATAATGATATGAATGTAACTCAAAATCCGGAAATATGCATTGATGACATTTCTGTAACTGAAGTGATTTATGTAATTCAAAAGTTAAAAAATTATAAGGCAGGAGGACTTGACGAGATAAATGCAGAAATGCTCAAACATAGAAGTGATGTTGTATTAAGTGAGCTTGCTCATTTATTTATTAATATATGGCAAATGATTGGCGCCAAAGAGTAACTGTTACTCTTCCCAAAAAAAAGTCTGAATGATTGCAATAATTGGCGCGGAATTACCTTATTGTCTGTTTCTGGTAAAGTGTTTTGCAAAATAATTTAAAATTGTTTAAGTAATGCGGTAGATAAACACCTTTAACAACAAGCAGGTTTTTGAAAAGATAGAAGCTGTATTGAACAAATGCTGACCCTTTGTAACATTATTGAGCAAAGTCAAGAATTTCAGCAATTACTAACAATCAATTTTATTAATTTTATAAAAGCTTTTAACAGTGTTCATTAAAAATCTTTGTGGAAAATTGTTAAGTTTTATAAAATACTGTTGAAATATATATCAAATGGAACCAAGGCTGATTAACAGATTTGGATTTTGCAGATGATATTAGTTAACTCAGTGAAACTCCAGAAATGCAAAATATGACAACACGACTCAGTGATGTCAGTTCTCGTATTGGCTTACGGATTAAATGTTTAAAGACAAAAGTGTTGTGCACCAAGTCAAACAATAATTTTTTTATCAAACTGAATGGACAAAATATTAATACTGTTGATTCCTCTATCTGGGAAGCCTTATTGGTAAAAACAAAAAAACCAAAATTGATGTTAAAGTCAGAGTTGAAAAGGTAATGTCAGTTTTCTATAGATTCAAATCAAATTGATCATGTTCTTCTATTCGCCTAAAAACAACACTTTGCTTGTACGCATCAATAATTATTTTTACGGCAATATATAAAAATAAAACGTGAAAACGAACAGACAAGATTGATAAAATTGTAGATGCTTTTTATCCCCGGTGTTTTAAAAGTATTTTAAAGATTATCTAGCGCAATCAAATTTTAAATAATAAGATCATAAAAAAAACTAATTTTTAGTCACTCCATAACATCATTACAATTAGACAAAATTGTACATTTACCGCTCCAAAAAACCAACAAGAACGGTTTTGGAATAGACAATTGTAAATGGTAAAAAACGTTGGCAGACTACAGGAAACTTGGCTAAGAACTATTTGAGAAGATTTAATTGAAATTAATGTTTCATGAGATCAAACAAAACGTTTGACAGAATGTTCAAATACATAGAAACATTTTGTTGTTTTATATTCTATTTGTATTACAAAACTCTGTTGTTGGTATTTTTTGCTATAATTGTTGTTTTATTGCCCCATGCTTATTTTTTTTTAAATAAAAGGGTTTTGTAATAATAATAATAATAATAACTAAATAACAAACTTACCTGGTGTAATACTATTAAGCATTTGTTTGCAAAAGTTTATAGTTTGCGTTACTACATAAGATGTTTAAGAAACCTATGTGTTTATGCACATATTATTAATACATATTTTAAAGTTACATTTTATTTAATAATATTAATTTGTTTTTTTAAATGTTTTTGGGACTAAAAAAAAGGATTTTATAAAGTTAAAAAATGTATTAATATTATCTAATTTTTAGTAATTTCATACAATGATATTCTTAATAAAATAATCTACTGACACTTTCAGAAATGTTTTTAATATACTAATTATATCCCAACAACACAAAATATGTATTTTAACGTAATTTTACCAAATTAATGTTATTAAAAAAATAATTACATATCTACGTTAATTGCAAAACAAATGTCTACTTATATTTTGGTCTGCAATATTTATTAAAACTATTATCTAATCTCAATAAAATTAAAGATAACCTTTACCTAAAATTATCTAAATGATGTGTTTGTTGAACAGTTATTGTTATCTGTTATCTATAAGTTGCCAATTTTAGTTTTTGATTATTTATTATCCTTTATCCTATTGTTTTGTTACTCGTGTTTAGACATGAGTTATTTTTATTTAATGTATACTGTTATATTTACAATAATTAAGTATATTACGTTCCTTAAGTAACATCATCCCTCTTCACGCATAACGTATTGTACATAATATTTAAATATACGATATTTTTAAATTTTTTTTAGTTTGTGTAATTTTATCTTATTCTGTTTTATTTTTTTTTGATTAATGTTAATTAACGCTAATTTTATTGTATTTTTACAATTTTTATTATTCTGTCTGTTGAAAGCAACTAAAGTATCTAAACGAATACCCATAATAAAAACTATATATATATAGTTTTTATATGCAAATTTAATAAGCAAATTAATATTAATATTATTTTTATTATTACTATTATTTATAATAATGTCACTATTTAGTTAATAATGGGCCCTTGAATGGCTAATCTACGTCTTCAAAACACCAGAATGGGATACTTTTTATTGTTAGTAGTTTTATATTTGTTAATGTCTCAATATTTTGTTTCCGCAAATCACTTTTATTGTAACACTTTTATAAAATAAATTTAACCAAAATAAAAATAAATAAAAAATGTTTCATCTATTTTTGACCATAACTGCATTTATTTTTAAACAATTTTTCGAACACACGGAAGCATAGCTGTGTTAAAGAAACAAATTTTATCACAATGGTTTTTAAAAAGCTTTAAAACCAAACTTACTTATTAAAATATTTTTACCGCTACAACTATTACTAAACTGCAGATCAATACATAATAAAAAAAATTAATTTGCTATCTTTTATAACGGATAAATTATATATAAATAACTGTGTAATATTAATTTATAAATTGTAGTTGAATACATATGTTAATATTAATTTTATAGCACCTAATAATTTTTTTTATTTTTTGAGTTGTCAGGATGTCAGGTTTTTCACGAGTTGAGTAGGCCAAAAAACCTTTTAGTACTCGGTTTTCAAATTGTCTCAAGTTTTCAGGGAAGAAAATAAAATGGATAGTGAGGTAAAGGGAAATTAGTCACAGAAAAAATATTTAAAATTAAGATAAAATCAAGGTAGATAGTAGAAATTAACAATTATAAAAAACGAGTAAAAATTAGAAATATGCTAAAGTAATAATAAAACAAGTTACGTATTACAATGCAAAAACACTGCAATAATCTTTAAAAAAATAAAATAAAAAAGGATGAATACGTTCTAATAGACGTGGACAAAAAAGCAAATGCGTTTGCAATAAATCCTTAAATTCAGTATAATTATTAATGTTGCGTTGTAGGTTAGTAAAAATGATTTAATAATATTAATATTCTAATTGTTAAGTAACGATTAAGTAAAAAATAGTTTTTATAATATAAGCCTATTTATTGTTTAAGTGTAAATATAAAACAAATAAAGTGAACCTAGGTAAATACGACGTTACCTTTTTGGACGTATGACATAAAGCATTGTCCTAAAAAACAGTACTAAATAAGGTGTAAATGTGGTTCAAATTATAATAAAAACATTTCTTATTAAGGTACTAGATATAATTATTTATTTGATAGGTATAATATGCTTAGTACCAAACCAGCACATTACTTATCAAGGGTGGGATTTTTTTCTAATAGCCGGGAGTAAATGTTTTTGAAATCTCGACCTACACAAAACTTAATTTTTAAAGCTATACGGTTTTTAAACCGATAAAATGTTAAAAAGTTAACTCCGTATACATTGCTATTTTTTTGGTAAAAATCCTTTACTTTTGAGAATAACATAATATTTATTTTCGGTAAGATGAAAACATTTTTACTACTACTGTACATTTTACGAACAATACGAACAGAAAGCAGAATTTCAAGGTTAAACGTAAATTATAAATTATTTAATTTGTTTTAAAATTTTTATTTAAAATCTTTTAAAAAATTATTATTTTTATTTATATAGACTAGAATAATTAAACGTTTATTTTGATAATTATCATGAGATCACAATTAGGGCAGAGTTGAATGTCCATTCAGCATTAATTTATTTTCTCATTGTTTATTTTTAATAAAATTAAGCACACAAATTAATAATATTTAAATTATTATAAAAATGGTGTAATTTTGTTATATTATTTACGTTCATATAAAAGTAGCTTTTAGCTGATTTATCCTTTTTAAATAAGTGTTTTTAAATATATGTAAAGGAACTATTAAGTAGTAAACATCATTTTTAATTCTAATTATTCAGTTTTACAATTAGACATAAATTAATTTTGATTTGATTCTCTTATAAATTTTAAATTAATTTCTAAAATGGCTGTAGATATAAACAATTAATTAATTTTATTTTTATTATAAAGTGTACGTTATATTGTAAATGTAAAATAGTTTGCATTCTAATTTATTATTAAATGTACATATTAGACTATATATATATATTTTTGGTACAGAAATAAATATAAAAATATTTATTTTTATTGTAAATAGTGTGTAAGTAAACGTTTTTAGTGTTTTACTTAGAATTATATATTATATATATATATATATATATATATATATATATATATATATATTGTACAAACATTTTACAAGAGTTAATTTTTTACTTGAAACAGTCCAACAAATATAAAACATTCTAAAAACGTTACTTTATTTATCAAATATACGACATGAAATAATTATTAAAATGCAAATATCATTTTACAAATACACATTATTTTTAGTTAAACATTTAAATAAATTCTTAATTGTGTTATGATCTAAAATTAAATAAAATTATTAACATAAAATATATTATTAAATATTTTAAAAATTGCAAGTCATATCCAAAAAATTTTTTAATTGTTTTTTTGTTTAATTTGCTAGATGATTTTAAATAACAAATAAAATAGCTTGTGTTTATAACTACTTGGCTTAGGTGTTTTTGGTGTGTTTTTTGTTAAAATGTTAATATAGTTTAAATAATTTTAATATTAATAAAACCGTTAATGTAGTCAAATAGTTTTTTTTTAATTTAAAGATGTTTATATATGTTTTGTTTTATTAAACAAAATTAATTATTAACACCAAAATGTTTTTTTTATTTTATGCAATAAAATAATTTTTAGCCTCTGCTATATTTAAACAAAATAATTTAAAAACAAAAATATTAATTTTATATAATTAACACAAATTAATATTTTTATAAATAATTATTTTGTTATAAATAAATATATAATATTGAAACGTTTAGAGTTGCAAAAACCATAGTATATTCTACAAACACGCTAGTGATTAATTGCGCTCGTTTTAGTGTAGTCAAACTGGTACATGTCATTAAACTTTTAGTTTTTAATTTTTGTTGTTTTAACTTCAAAGTTTTTTTTTTAACAAAATAATTATGCTAAAATAATATGGACTATCAATAGTTACAGTCAATTGTTTTTTAACTTTTTTATAATTATAAATGGTTAAGTGTCTTGGAATTTTTGGATAATTTGCATTCAAATAGGTAAATGGTAATAGTTACACTTAAAAATTTTATACATAATAAGTTAATAACATAAAACTATTACGCAACACAAATTAAAAAAAAAAGTTTTTTAACATAATTTTATAAGTGTTTGCATAACCCAGCACACGTCACTGTATACACTATATATAAAAAAAATTAACCAGTTTTTAAATTTCGTATATATAGAAAATTTAACATTAATTATAGTGTGAAACGATTAAAGAATATTTTTAAATACTTGATTTCTCATTTTTGTTTTATTAACTTATCCAACATTTTAATTTAAACTTTTTACTTTGGCACAACTTTGAACATTTATCGCGTGTGATTTCAATAAATTTAAATACTGGAAGCTATTTTTTAAGTGTTATAAAATACGAACAAATCACAAAAGTCATAATATGGGATAATACTTTTATTATCACCAAAAAAAAAACAGAATGAAGCCTATCCAACAAATACAAAAAAAACAATTGTTTAATTTTTCATATTTATTTATCCGTAATTGGATGAAATCGGCCAATCTGCAGTTAAGAAAAACGCTAAAAAAGGTTTTCTTAACTGCAGAACATAGAAGTAAACGCGTGGAATGTGCCAAAATATATAAAAGCCGTCCATGTTTTTGATATTGGTGTTTTTACATACAAGTGTGCTTTGAAGTATAAACCATGGGCAGTGCAGTCCACGGTGATTTGTAGTCCCAAATTTCCTCAGGACAACAATTGCATTGTTAAATAGGTTGCACATCTATCATGTCTTCATGTATATTTTAGAATTAAATACGGGCAACTACCAAAATAGAGCAAAACAAGTAGTCATCTAAACAGCTCAAAATTTGTAGTTATTTTCAAAAAACATTTTAAGTCTGGCCTACAACAAAATGCTTTAGGGCATTTAGTGGTTGTTCAAAATAATGCTCCGGTGCATACATCAAAAATGTAACTTGGTTTTTAGCATAATCTAAAAATTAACGCATTTTTTTATTGTTTAGATCAAGGATTCCTTAAAAAATAAAAAGCTAACCTTTGTTCAATCGCCTCTATACAGCCCGGACCTTAATGTTATTAAAAACGTTTTTAGTTATTTTAAACGAGAGGTTAATCGGAAAAAAAAATTGTTTTGGAATATGTTTAATTAGGGATTCTGTATGCCGATGTGCTTTTTAGAGGTTTTTTGCGTAAATGCAAAATGTCATAAAGAAGATAAAATACTGATTTACAAAGTTTACTAAGCACAAAATGTCTATGTACTGCAGGTGACAAATTATATATAATAAACGAATTATTATTTGTTTTAATCTGTTGAAGCTGAAAGTGTTTTGTAAATAATAACACTTAAAATTAGCATTTTTTGGTAAGTGTTTGGTTAGAACAAAATGGTCCTATTGACTATACCCAAAAAATTAGATTTAAAACACTTGCTATTGTTTTATTATTTACTTGGACATGCTTAACATTAGAGGTGTCTTGAGAAAAAAAATTCAGATCACAAATTTCTTTTAAGGAGTATTTTTTATGGTTTGCATTTAAAACATAAGTTTAAAATGTCTGACCTCTAGAAAAATGGCTAATAACTCTCAGCCAAATTCCGGGTATTGTTATTTGGTGGGGCTGTGTTTACGTGACAGTATTGATGCCGGTTGTTATTGGTTGAGTACCGGTAGTCCTGTTTAATTCGTCAACCATTAAGGCTAAAAAAATATTTTGTTTAAAATAATTAAAATGACAAGCGTTAGCCAAAAGTGTTTTTACAGCAAAAAACTTTGTTTGACTTTTTCCGTCATACTAAATTTATTATTTAGAAATATGAGTTTAAAGTTTAGTAAACCTAAAAAACGTTGCAGCCGCTTTTTGTTAGACAAGGTAAAAATGTTTTATTGACCGACATGCTATACGGTTTTAGTTAAAAACCGTTCCTGTCAACAGAATGTTTCAAACATTTTATATTGCTGGCACTCAGTACTCATTTTGTTGCTTGAATTATTAGACTATGTTGATATTAACGGGTTAAAATTAATTTTAAATAATTGTAATTTTTGTCTTTTTTTTTACTAGAATATTTTTTAGATATGCATTAGCAAAAATTAAATTGAGAAAAACATTATTTTTAAAACGTTTAAACATTTTGTAAACCGTTACGTAACCTAAATTTAAAAAAAAATTAAAAATAATAAGAGTTGTTTTTGGAAAGTTTTCTTTGTTGACGGAAATGTAGTAATATTTTCAAACTAAATCTATTTATAAATTTATAACGGACTTGCTAAATCTGTTGCAAGATTATCAATCTGCAGAATAGGATATTTATCAAAAAAATTATTTTCATTAAAAGCCGTGTAGTCACCACATAGTCGCTTGTTACATATTAATTATGTAAATACATTGTGTAATGTTAAGTTTTACAGACTGTTTGAGCGTCCGATAATTTTTAGTTTTATTGTTTTCAAAATTACTTTTTGTTATTTTAATTTATGTAGTGCTTGTTGTCGGGGTTTAATAAAAATAACAAATCTAAACGTTAAAATAATATGGTTGATTTGATGTGCTATTTAGTTGTTAAAAAAATAAAGCACAAAATTCTGGAATAGGAGTAATGTAAATATTTGGAACCGGTGTATGTTAGTTAAACACAGTCATTAAACGTAAACGGATTAATAAAAATAAACAAACAACGGAGACTTTAGTGTTTGTTAAACAAGTGATAAATTTTGCATTAATGAATACTTTGAATGCTGTAAAACATTAATTCCAATAACAAGAAATAATATATTGGTAGTTGTTAAGTTTTATATTACACTGGAAAAATGTAAATTAAATGTTTTTTTTGTATATAATTATATCTGTATTGTTTAATGCTTTCAATTACATTTGTTTGAAATAAGGTTTATCTAACGGCGTCGCCATAATAACACTAAACTGTGCACCTTTTTTTACACAAAACATTTTGTTTAATTTGCAATTTGTTTCCGCAGTTACATGACCGGTTTTTATAATTATTCAATTCTAATTTTTAATAACCATTTTAAAAGTTGTTTTAGGATTTAATGATTTGTAGTTTGTAGAACTGGTAATATTAGCGGTTTATCTTAATATTTAAAGGATAATATTTTATTTAGCAATTTGGCAAGATTTCCTAGTTTTAAAATGTCAATATGGTCATCCACAATATAGTGTATATGCTTTGTTATAGCCTTCAAAAACAGTTTCTAAAAATCCATGTTGCATTTGTTTACCCGATAATGTCATTTAGAGTTAATTTAAATACATTATTGATTGTTGATTTTCTAGGCATTTTTTAAATAGTTTAAAAATCCCTTGGTTTTTGAGAATACTTGTCTTCTCTATAAGCGTTTGTTATAGGGTTAATAAAAAATTTACAAACGGTTTGTATTATTTAACTAGGTAAATGTTTTACAATACTTACAAATTTATTCTCCTGTAACTTAATACTATATTTAATTTTTAAATCTCATTTTACTATAAAAACATGAATTATCAAGTATTTCGTAGTAATTATATTAAAACAAAATTTTTAATACTAAATGTATTAAAATTAAAAAATAAACAATGTAATTATGCATTACCGAAACAATAAAATAAAAGGGCAAAATATTGAAACGTTCAGAGTAGCACAAAACACAGTACATTGCACAAGCACGCCAATAATTAATTTAGCTCTTTTTGTTGCAGTAAAATTATATATATATATATATATATATATATAATATTAACAAAAAATGAAAAATTGAAAATATTAAAATCTAAAGATATTAAAATAAGATTAACTTAAAAAAACAATATATTTTTTAATTAAATGTTTTAATAAGTAGAATGGAAACTAATATATATTTTTTTCCGAGCTTTCAAACGGCGACCTTACAATTTTATTAATACGTGAAATGCACAAAATGTATGTACAATAATGTTTTACATTAATTAGCAGTTTTTTTAATTAAAAACAAAAATATTAAAAAAAATTAATTTTTTTAATAATGTATTAAAACGATTATATTTATTTTACAAAAAACCTTATTCAAATTATTTATTTATTTTATTATAAAGAGTTAATCTAAAATAAACCCACAGATATTCCAGTATTTTTTAAACAATTAAATGTTAAAACAAACAAAAACTGTTATTGTTTATGTTATCAAAAAGGTTTTATAGATGATTATTGAAGTTTTTCATATTGTTTTATAATTTTACGAAAAGTGAATATTTGCTACATGTAACTTCTATTATTGAAAAACCTGCTTGTAGTTTTTAAAAATGTTTATTTACTGCATTACTTAAAAACTTTAAAATTATTTTGCAAAACACTTTATTAGAAACAAAAAAAAAATATTTTTTATTAATTGTTACACTAATTTAAATTTTCTTTTTTAAATAGTAACAATTACTTTTTTGTAACGTGTTTATTATGCCATATAACTCTAGATTAAAGTACAAGCTTGCATGTTATTTTGTATCTATATTTTTATATATACTTTTTTTATTTATACTTTATATATATATATATATATATATATATATATATACATTGTATATAGTATTGTAAATAATAAATCATTTGTTTTACTTAAAAATTATGTTTTTATTATAAAATGCAGCACACTTACTAGGGTTACTATTGTTCATTAGAATAATAGTTTGTTATAAGTCTGAAAACGTAACATTATGCTAATTTAAATTTATTTTATTTGTTTTATATTTACATGTAACTGTAGATTGGCTAAAATTAAAAACGTTTTTTACTTAATTACCGATTGTCGAAGCGGATATTAATCTTAGTAAAACGTTTTGGTATGCTAAAACACATACTAAAATTATTTTTTTATGTAAACTCATTTAGTTTGTTGTTCAACATAAAATAAAATAAGAATATATCAACACTCCCATTGATAAAATTCTAAAACACATACATTATGTTGTTCACAACATTGTGGTTATATAGTTTTTTTAAAAACATTTACTTCTGATAATTATAAAAATGCCTACCTTTAACAAGTGAGGTGTTGGTTTGGTATTAAGTATAATAAATCTATTAAATGAATAATTATTTTTGGTACTTTAGCAAAAAATTGTTTTATTAATAAAGAAAGATTTTTATAATGAAATGTAACACAGTCACACCGAGATTACTAATGTTCTATTAGGATAATGCTATATGTCATACGTCGAAAAAGTAATGTCATATTTATTTAAGTTTATTTTATTTGTTTTATATGTACATTTAAACATTAAAAAAACTAAAATTAAAAAAAAATTATTAAATTACCACAACAATCCGGACGTAAATGTTATTTTATTTTTATAGTATGGTTAAACGAAATGTCAATAAGCATTTTAAAATTAAGGAATTATGGAATTGTACTCAAATTGTTATTTAATATAAGTTGAATTAACAATATATATATTAACTATCTTATTAACAACATTTAAAACTGCCTTAATTAAGTGGTTAAAAAAAGCAATTATGCTAAATATTAAACATTTTGTTTTTTATTATTTAATCAATCATTTGGTAACTAAAATATTTGTGTTTTTTTATATTTGATGTTATAGTTTGTATTAATAATTTTACCCCAATGGCAATTTTAAACAAATTAAATTTTTACACAATGTTTTATATATTAACACATGTTAATAAAATCGTTATTTTATTTTATTTATTATATAATATTGTATATGACATAATTAAACTGAGCATTTTTTTGAGTTAATCGATTGCTTTAGATGTTACAGTTTAAGAGTTATATATATATATAATGCACAACAATATTTGTAAAAACAATTTGTATTTACAGTAGAATATTTTTTATTTGAACATAATTTAAAAACATACAAATAGTGACATGATATTTAGCTACATTTACCACTTGCTATTTATTTTATGTATATCTAACATTTATTATTAATATTATTTTATAAACGTGTTTAACATAATGCACATTAACTTTTGTTATAGCAATAAAGCACAACATCACTATTATAAAAACTTAAACACAAACACAGATAATTAGTTTTAAAAAATAGTTTTATTTACTGAAACATATAAATACACAAAACTTAATAATGTTAATAATTTAAGTATTCCACGCTTTCATTCAATTTTTACCAGCCGCTTTGTGTAAAAATCTATTAACTTTTGAATATAATTCTTTAAAACAATTTTTTACATGATTAATTTAAATCTTTAATGATTCGTCAGTTTTTATGCGGTTTACTTTACCTTTTAAAATATTACTTTATGCACAGGAGAATTGTTTTTAATAATGGTTTAGTGTCTTGTAAAAATGTTAAACAATTTTCTATAAAACAATTGTTTGAAAATTTGTACAAATTTTGTGCTGGTTAAGTTGCTATTTGTAAGCATTTATTTTGGGAGCTTGTTTTATTGTTCAATATGTAGTATGCAATTAAAACTTCTACTTTTATGCATTTAGCAATTATTTTAATTTTTATTCTCTTTTTAATTAAAACTTTTAACCAATTTATGATTATAGTAAGACAAATAACGGCAGTGAGCTGCTTTAATCATAAGTAGTATGTGGGTAGAAAAATATTGTTTCTATTACAATTTTTATAAAATAAATTAATTATTAATTATTTAAAAATATAGAATAAAATTTTATGCATACGTATGAGCAGTTATTTTAATTTAAAAATTTTATAATAATTATTTTTGTAAATAAATTAAATATTTTAATATTTAATAAACTTTGACATAAAATTTTAAAGTTTGGGCATCGTATTACCAGTGTGTATCAAAGTCATACATTTTTTTAAAAGATGTGACGTTTTTATTAAATCTTCATATTGTGTAAAAACATTGTTATTATAAAAATGTAGAATAATTATTATAAAAACAAAGATTTTTAAAAAATAATTAGAATAAGATACATTGTCTACTGTAATTTGTTAAATTATTAATTATATTTACTTAAATACAACTGTAAGATCCCTTATCTTACAATTGACTTGTTTGATCAAGAGCTTATAGTTTCTCCATTTAGAGTTGTAATTGTCATTTTCCTTAATTTTCTACTAATTTTTATTTTTTATTAAACGTTTATTAATTAGAGTTAAATCAAAGCCAGTCTCTAAAAATGCACATGTTTAAACAGTTGTTCCATTATAACTAACTAATATTGGTACGACCGATAGAGTAAAGTTTTCGTTTAAATTTATATTCGGTTTTGTTATCAATGTATTGTTTTTATTTAAATGTATTACTAATTTTTTATTGTGAATTAAAATGTTACGTCTTTTACCACAACCAGGTTTTAAACAACGTATGAGATTTTTACAATGAGTAGACGTATGATTACGCTTTAAACAGTTAAAACAAAGTCTTAATTTCTTCAACAATTTAAGCCGATTTTTAATTGAACTTTCTAGAAACAATAAACACTTGTCTAAAGAGTGTTGTTTAATACACACAACACATTCTGCGGTTTTATTAATTAAAAAAAATAATTTTCTAGTAGTAGTAAATGACCTTCTTGGATTTGTACGCTTTAAATTATCAACTGGTCAAAAGCTACTATTTATTATTGTAACTCTATTATTTGCAAAGTCTGCTAAATTAGCTAAACAAGGTTGTTTACCTTCTTTTATAATCTGAACCGTTTTTTCAATTTCCAAATTTTGCATGTATACAGGTAATTTTTGAGAAATCGACCTTAGTGTTTTATAAGAGGTAGAGTCTGCATTGCCTCCGATGTTGTTTAATGTCATTTTACAAACTCGTAACTCTCGGGCAAATTGATTCGAAGCTCAATTATTTTTTGATCGTAGAACTAAACTATTAATTAAATTATTGATTATAAAATAACATATAACGTGTTTTTACCAAAACGCTTTTTTAAAAGTTTACGAGCCTCTAAACAACCTATTTGTAGATCAAAAATTGTACAATGTTCTATTGTTTCCTTAGCTTCACCTACGGAATAATCTATAAAATAACTTAGTCTTAAATCCGAATCGTTGTTTTTTTGCAAACACTAACGTAAAAGGTTTATTATAAACAATATTTTATAGAATTTCTATTAAATCTTGTAATTTCTCTTTTTGGAAGATTAATCAAACCGTAAATGTTTCTAGGATACATGTCTAAAGCTAATTCAACAGGTTTTTTAATCATTTGCAATTGAGTTATCAATAAATCCATCAACTAATTGAAATCTTTTATCTCTTTCCATATTTAATATATATTTATTTCTAATTTTTTTTATTTTTTATTTTCAAACTGTTTTTTATCTTTCTCCTTTAACGACACAGGTAGAGATAGTAATTTTTCTAATATTTGTAAATTTATTCAATTTTCTCTAGTAAATTAAATCAGATTGTTGATCTTTTGATAACGACGTTGGAGGTTTGTAAATTATTTTTGTTTTGCAAATATACAAATTTGCCGTTTTTAATAACGACGTAAATCCTTTCTTTTTAGCAAATTCACAAAATGTGCTATTTCCAATAACGACGTAATAAGTTTGCTAACTGTTATAAGATCCCTTATTTTACAATTGACTTGTTTGATCAAGTTGAACAGTTTGTACGCAAACGCCCTTATTACTAATTTACCTTTGTTTTACTTGCCAAAATTTTTATATTACTACTTAATAAACGTTCTTCAAATGTCCGTTGAAGTAAAACTTATGAATATAGAATATTCTTTATTAGTAAAATGTTAAGCGTTGACGTTTGGTTTTATAATACAATATTAATATGATTGCTACAATTTTTAAATTTACATCAATAAACATAAATTTAACATAAATTTAATAAAAATATAGAATACAATACACTATCAAAAACAACAACTAATGTTATATAATAATAATAATAATAACAACAACAATAATAATAATAAACACAATGTTAATAGAAAACAGCTTACAGCGAACTTTTTCACGTTATTACTACAAAATTCAAACAAATGCTAAATTGACACAGTCACAAACAATTAAATAAGCACAAATAAACAAACATATATAAGTTAACTTATTGGTGCTTTTCAAGCAATACTTTGAATTTTACACTCCCCCTCTTAAAGCACCAATAAATTGAATAACAAAAATCTTGTATGTTTAAGCAATAATTTTAATTTTATATCAAAATTCTATAAAATTTTAATTACAAAATTATAATGTTATTAAAATAAGAAAATTTACTATTTTTTATAACTTTTATTAATTATAGTTGGTCACTGATAAACCAAAATTAGCTTAAGTAATGTTACACGCTATAATACAAATAAATATGTTTTTAATTAATACATTCATTTTCTAGGCTGTTTATATATTATTTTTAGATGGAATTTATAAAAAACAAATAGTAATTTTTTTACTAATATTATTGTAAATTTTACAACTAAATATTTGTAAATTAAAAATTCTATTTAAAAAGTTAATTATTATTTTCTATGCATTATTTAATGCATTAAAATATTATTTTAAAAATTTACATTTTTAAGGTAGTGTTAAAATTATAAATTGTTTTTTTTAACATTAGTCGTTTTGTAATTACAAATATAAAATAAATTGTTTTTATATAATGTATAAATAATATTTACTTACTGTAAATTATTTAAATTAAATTAAAAATAATCTGTGCTAGTTTTATTGCAAATAATATTGGTAAATAAGCAAATTAATTTTTTTATTTTTTTATTATTTGTTATTATATTGTTAAAAGTTAAATATTTTATAAAAAGCATTAAATGGTTTTATTAAAATGGACTAAATTAATATTAATGTTATAAAGCTTGTAAGTTATTTTGCATAAAATACAATTAAAAATTTAATTTATATACTTTAAATTGTAAAACCATTTTTAAAATGGTTAATAAAACATTTTAAATATTAACACTAATTAATAAAATTATAATTTTAAAAAAATTATCTATTAGTTAAATACAAATTTTTAATTTAAATAACACTTATATTGAGTATAAAATTAACTAAATGTTTAAATAAAATACGTAAATAAAATTGACTGTAAAAAAGTTACATTTTATATAAACATACAGTAGTAAAATAAATAAATAAATATATTTTTTACAAAATAAAAAGTGTTATTTTGTAGTAATTTAATTTATGTATTACACTATAATTTTTATGCATGTTATAGAAACAATAATAACTAAAGTTGTCATACAAGTAATAAATATTTTTATAAATATGAGTATAATTTTAAAGCATTATTCAAAGTGTTATATTATTATTATTATTATTATTATTATTATTATTATTAATATATTGCAACTTATTTTATTAAATCCAAGTGATGTGCTTGTTGTACAACTGTTAATTAATTTTTGAATATTAACGTTGATAATAGATGTTTAATAATTTTTAGTTAGTGGATTAAATTCTAATATGTTGTTTAAAGTAAAGTTGTTATTTAGTTTTTTAGCATCCATTTTAAATTTATTTGTTTTTGGTTTATTAAAAAGTTTGTTAATATTTTTTTAAATAGATTGTATTTACAGTTTCATTAAAAATAATATTTAGCATAGTTATTAAGTTTGTTTATTTCCAGTTTAATTTGTTTGTTTAAGTTCTTTAATTTAGTATATTGACTAGATTTATATGCTACCTTTATTTTTTATTTAATCCTTTTAAGATTTAATTTAAAAAAATTATTTTTTGTAATCTCAACCTTAACTACTAGACAATGTGTTAATATAAGTGTTAATAAGGTCAGTAAAAAGTACAGTAGCATCATTTAAGCTAAGATTGTTAAAAATTGATGTTATTAATGTTCAATTGTGCGGATTTAAGTAACGCTACATTTAAAGTTAATGTATCTAGCTCATGTATAAATAATATAAAAAATAAATTTTAATTATTTTAAATGATAATGCTTTAAGTATATTTTTGGAAACAAACAAATTATTGAGTGGTTAGATGTTAAAATAAATGCATGCTGTTTTACTGAAAAATAATCAGGAGCATTTATAAAAATATAATTTAGTTGTTTTTAAAGTTTAGTATAAAAAATAAACTAAATTAGTAAAGCCCATTAGTTTAAATAAGTTATTATTTGCACAATTGGAATTACCACTTAATATGATTAAAGTATTTTTATTAACACTGATAAGATAATCAATTAGTTAATTGCAAAAATAATTAATTACAAAAATAACTAAATTATTACTAACTTAATTATTTTTTTTGTTATAGGCAGTAAGTTAATTTTAATAAAAATAATATTATTAAGACAATAAATAACAATAAAACAAATATTACACAAATAAAGTAGAATAAAAAATAACCAATTAAGATATTAATCATTACTAACCAATTATTATATATACAAAATCTTAAGGTTAAATGAATAAAAAAAACACTATAAATAGATTTGGCTTAGTAGTTATAATAAATACAATATTTAAACAATTACCAACAAAAACAAAAAAAAACAAAATTAAAAAACATTTGTTTAATAATCTTATAAAAATAATTTATAATAAATACAGTGCAATTGTATATATATATATAGTTACTATAAAAATACACAAAATGTTAGCTGGTTTATAATTAACAGATGAGTAACAATATTAATATAAAATATATCGCTTAAAACCTACGATGCACATGCAATTATTGACATAAACATATAATTGTTTAGTTTAACAAATACAGATGTTTTAATAATTTATATAAATATTTGATTTTGGTTATTAGATTTGTGGTTAACATTTTATATTTATTTTGGTCAAATATTATACTAAACAAAAAAACCGGATGCAATAACATTAAATTTTAAATTTCTTATTTTTTTAATTTTTTACTAGAATAATTTTTAATAACATTATTGTTTAAAATAGTAAATGTTCAATATGTTTGTGTGGTTTAGCGGTGCAGCACTTAATGCGAATCTGAGTGGGCACTGATTCAAATCTCACCACAGGTAATAAATTGCGACATTACGTTTGGTTTTACTTAAATGCCCACTACTGAAAAATGTTTTTTGTAAAACATTAAAAATAACAAACATAAATATAATAATAAAATAAAATAAATAATAAACATTTCTAATTTCTAATTGTAATGTACAACAACATCTATTCTTGCAATAAAGTTTTATACCACCATTTACTAAAACTTAAATCAAAAACACATAACCAGTTAAAAAACAATTTTATTAAATTAAATACATACATATGTAAAAAAACAGTTAGAAGATTTATAGTATCAACAATTCAAAAAACACTCATTGTCTTTTATAACTTTCGTCAGTCATTTTTAATCTCAATCTATCAAGGTACCCATAAAATCCTTTAAAACCTATTTTTTTTATAACATCAACAATATTTTCTATAAATAACAAGTTGTTTTATAATTTGTTAATTTACCTTGTTAAAAATTAAAACATAAAATTAATAACACTTAATTCCGGGATGTTAAGGATCAAATGTACAAAAGTCCGTTTTTTTTGTTTAACAACTTTTTTTAAATAATTTAAACATATAGTAAAATTTAAATAAAAATATAAGAAAACGTAAACTGTGAGATGAATTCATTTTGTATATTCTTGTCAGTCACAAACATATAACATTTTAGTATATATATACAAAAAAGGGGGTACAAATAACATTTAAATTAGTACAACTCAAACATTTACACACAATCAGTACAACCAAGCTAAGTTTAATGTAGTGACAAACTGTTTTTGTGCACACAAAGCAGGTTTTAATGTGTGAATACAAACAAATTCAAGAATTTTTAACATATTTAAAGCTGAAAAAGTAATTAGCACTTTAAAACAATTTTTAAAGTTGATTTGATGTTTTAGACCGGATAAAGGGTCTGGAATAGTAATTGTGAACAAATCTCAGTACGTTAAAAAAACCAATAAAATACTTGAGGACCGATCAAAATGCAAACCAACAGCTACAAAAGACAACATCGAGTTAATTGAAAAACAAATCAGTTATAAACTTCAAATTTTAAAGCTTCACAAATTTATCACTGAATCGGAATATCAATTTCTAAAATCAATTGGTAATCACACGCCCGAACTGTATGGACTACCAAAAACTCACAAAGAAAACATTCCGATCAGACCAATTTTATCTATTGTAAATTTACCATATTATAAACTTGCAAAATGGCTAAAGCACCTGATCGATCCAGTTGAAAAAAATGAGTATGTATCATCTCAAGGATAACCTTGAGTTTATGAAACACATAGATAAACTCAACACATGCAACAAAACAATGGCCTCAATTGACATCGAGTCCTATTTACAAATGTACCGCTAGAAAAAACGGTAGACTACTTAGGTGACTACATAACGTTAAATGAAATTAACACCAAAATTTTTGTTAAATATTTAAAAAAATTAATTTTGCTCTGCACGCAAAATGTCAGATTCAATTTTAATGGCAAATTTTATATTCATAACTTTAAAAATAAATTTATTACATTTTTACAGTGTAAAATAAACAAAACAATGGGTTTTATTTATTTAAATAATAAACTTAACATTTGTCTTTTTGTACTTTACTATTTTGGAGCAAATTAAAAATTAATTTTATTAGATATTTGTTAAAACATTGTAAGCAAAATATTTAATGCTACTTTATTGCAATTCAAACAACATTCAAATATTAGATTACTGTAAATAGACTACATTTATAAAACACAAGGTTACATTTTGGTAAATAGTTTTAGTACAACAAATAACAAACATCTGCAGATGTTTTGGTTAAATAATTACTTTTTTACGTACAATTTAATTATAAAATATACAACACTATATTATAATTTTAAAAAGCTATAATTTTATATACATGTATGTTTTAAGTAACAAAAAATTAAATAAAATAATAACTGGTGTAACATTGAAAATGGATTAAAGTAATTTAAATAATGGTTAACATTAATTATAACTAAAAATACAGATTACAAGCAAGTACAATTTCAAAAGTTTAATAATTAATGTACAATAGAGAGCGATACATTTGCATATTTATATAAAATGTTTTATTTCTGTTTTTAGAATACATTATTTAGTATTTTAAAAATAAATAAATAATTTCGCATTTTATAAAACTTGTTTGGTAAATAAATGTTATTTTTTTAATTTACTATAATAAAAACAATGACTGATTGCAACATTTAAACTGAAATTATTTCGCAATAAAAGAGTTAATTTGTTTTAACTTTTAATATATCTATTAAATTAATTAATAAAAAAATTTATAATTATTAAATTATTATTTCTTTAAAAATAAATATTATTTTTTCTAAAAATACATGCTTCATATAAACAAAGAATTTTGCACCAAACATTTGATTGGTCAAATGAAAATAATTTAATAATAAATTAATATAAATAATTTTAAAAATCCTTTGTTTGATCATAATTGGTACAATAAAAATATATCTAATTTAATAAATAAGGTCAATGTAATCAGTTTGAAAATTATGGTAAAATTAGTGGTAATTTTGTCTAGTTTATTCTATCAATTTACATAGGATTAAGCTAAATTTTTCTTAGCCAATGAAATTAAATTAGGTCAAATTTTATGTTAAAAACGGAGTGATGTTTAGCAAATCTGAAAATTTATAAAATAAACGTGTTTAGTGTGTAGAACATTTTTGTGAATAAAACATACAACCAATTATACTTCAATAAACTAAATGGATCTACAAGGAAAAAGTATGTTTATTTTACTATTATAAAATTTAAAAAAAATTGAATAATAAATTTGAAGCAAGTAAACAAAGAAAATTTAAAAAAGTTAAAACTGGATTTTTAAACAGTATAAAATTGCGAAAAATTATTTTTTATTTGGGATATTTTATGTTTTATTTAACTGCATACAAAGATTCAGATTAATGAAGTTTACCAAATAGTATAAAATTTATTTTAAATAATTTTAAAAGGAGATGGAATTGGAAATGTGTGTATTGTTGTTTACGGATTTTGCACTCAACATTCCAAAATCAAGTGAAGTGTGTATTTTGTTAAAAATTGCAACTTTGTTTCAAAATAAGATGCGTTCGTGTGTTATCTACATTGATAATGTGCTATTAAGTGTTTGGAGTTACAAAAAGAGTTCTGTACAAACCATTTCTAAAACAATAAGAAATTAATGAATTTTTCTTTATAATTATTGTACTCATAATTTTAGCAAAATGTCCAAAGGATTTAAAACATGTTTAAAATAATGCTCTAATGTACGTTAACAAAATGGTAATGTGTTTTTTTCTATAACTTTGTTTACTATCTTTTTGACCTATTTAGACTGCAAAAACATTGTAAAACAAAAAACGGACCTTTGTACATTTGATCTTCAACATCGCGGTATTAAGTGTTATTAATTTTATGTTTGGTTTTTTTGAAGAGTAGGTTAACAAGTTGTAAAATTATGTATTACTTATAGAGAATATTGTATGTGTTATGAAAAATCGAGTTTTAAAGCATTTTATTGGTACCTTGATGGACTGAGGTTAGAAATGGCTAGCAGAAATTATAAAATACAATAAATATTTTCTAAATTAATGACATTATACAGTTTGTAACTTTTGTTTGTACATATTTATGTATTTTAGTTAATAAAGTTATTTATTTAACGACTTAAGTGCTTTTTATTTAAGTTTTAGTAAATAGTGGTATTATTCTTTATTGTAAGAATAGAGTTGTTGTATATTATAATTAAAAATTATTTTTGCTTATAATGTTATATGATGTGTGTTGTTAAAGTATTATCCTAAGTATACATTAGTAGGAGTTAAATATGTTTAAAATAAGTAACTGGAGCAGGATGCTACAAAGTATCACAGTGTTTTTATTTTCACACGTCGATATTCGTATATTGTATATTTAATCGTTTAATGCAGATTTAAAAAATACGTACTAAAAACGTTACAAAAATTTTAAATCTACATCTGTTAAATTTATTACTAATAAACCTTTACGTCATAAATTACAGGGTAATAGACATCCTGCTACTAAGTAAATTAATATTTTTATTTTTTACATTTAAGTCACAAAATATGTTTTTTAACGCATGTTTTTCTGTAAAACTAATTAAACATTTAATGCATTATTTGTAATATTTAAAGATCTGTTTATTTTAATTTTTTTGATTATATAAAAAAACAAATTTATCCGGTAAATGTTTTAACAAATTTTTGGAATGTTAATAATTTAAAAGGTTTGAAGAATTCTTATTTTTAATGTTTTAATTTTTTTATATTAAAGTAACTTTTGTACTTTTTATAAAAATATTAGTTAAAAATAATACATATTTATGTATTTTAGTTAATAAAGTTATTTATTTAACGACTTAAGTGCTTTTTATTTAAGTTTTAGTAAATAGTGGTATTATTCTTTATTGTAAGAATAAATGTTGTTGTATATTATAATTAAAAATTATTTTTGCTTATAGTGTTATATGATGTGTGTTGTTAAAGTATTATCCTAGGTATACATTAGTAGGAGTTAAATATGTCTAAAATAAGTAACTGGAGCAGGTTGCTACAAAGTATCACAGTGTTTCCATTTTTGCTGGTCAATAATCATAAATTGTAATCACCTTTCTTGCACAATTTGTTGTAAGCATTTTAAATTGCTGTTAGTAACAGAATTAATATATTTTTGTTTTATTTTATGCTAAATTAAAACCAAATACGTTTGCAATAAATTTTTAATTTTAGTATGATTATTAATGTTAGGTTTTAAGATACTAAACATGTTTTAATAACATTAATATTAAAGCTGTTAAGTAACGATTAAGTAAAAATAGCTTTTATAATTCCAGCCCGTTTACGGTTTACATGTAGCTATGAAACAAATAAAGTAAACCTAGGTAAATACAACGTTAGCTTTTTGGACGTATGACATAAAACATTGTTTTGAAAAACAATACTAACTAACGTGCAAATGTGGTTCAAAACATAATAAAAAAACATTTTTTATAATTAAAACAGATTTTTTATTAAAGTATTAAATATAATTCTCTATTTAATAGGTAGATTATACTTAATACTAAATTAACACATTACTTGTTAATAGTGGGTTTTTATTCTAACAGCCGGCAGTAAACGTTTGTAAAAACTTGACCTACACAACATTTATTTTTTAAAGCTATTTGGTTTGTTTTATATTATTATATAATTAGCAATGTATACAAAACGCTAATAACAAAAGTGTTGTTTACTCTATTGTTTACAAAAGGTTTATTTATAATCTTTTGAATTTTTAGTAAAAAATGGCTTAATTTTGGGTAATTGAACATTTAAACTAAAATCTATTGTCATGTTTCGTATTATTTAAATTATTTTTTAGTATATAAAATAAGTTAATTATCATTTATAATTCTTTAACAATTTTTTAATTTTTTGTAGTGAATGTCACACGTTTTTTTCTAACACTATTGTAATTTCGCGGTTTTAACCATTAATAAACCAATAAATTGTTAAAAAGTTAAATCCTTAAAAATTCGCTAATTTTTTTAGTTAAAATCCTTTATTTTTGATAATGACACAATATTCATTTTTGGTAAAATATAAACAATTTTACCACTACTGTTTATTTTACAAACAACGCAAACAAAAACCAAAATAAATATAACTATTAACAAAAATACGGATTACATGCATTATTTTAGTTACAAAATGATTAAAGACATTGCAATGTTTAAAAAATTCAATAATCTATGTAATCGCCTTTTTTTGAGCAACCTGATTCAGGCGTTTTGGAATGCTGTCGATGAGAGTGTTGATATTTTCCTGTTTTATCTTATATTAAACAACAAACCGAATACCCTTATAAATTTTTAGTTTCGGTATGCTTATTGATGTTGCACTTTAGCATACTGAAAAAAATTTAAATATCATTGATATCCAGGGTGTTAGGTGGTAATTAAGTGAAGAATAACTTTTTTGATTTTAGCACTTTTATTATCTAAATGTAAATATAAAGCAAATATAGTGAACTTAAATGAATATGACGTTACCTTTTTAGACAGTAGTAACCCCCGTGTAAGTGTCTTGCATTTTATAATAAAAAAACTTCCTTTATTAATAAAACAAAATTTTTACTATTTAAGTTGTCCGATATAACTTTCCTTTTGGTACGTTCATTATACTTAATACCAAACCAACACATACATGTAGAGGGTGGGCTTTTTTTCTAACAACCGAAAGTAAATGTTTTTGAAAACTCGTCTCACACAACACTTAGTTTTTCAAGCCAAATGGTTTGTCCTGAATGATTGTTTTATTGTCAAAGTATAGGAAACGCCAATAACAAAGGTGTCGTTCACTCTATAGTTTACAAAAAGCTAATCTATTATTCTTTTATTTATTAGTAATAAATGGCTTAATTATTGGTGATTATAAATTAAACCAAATTCAATCGCTTAAAATATTTCTTTTGGTTTTTGAAATAAGTCTATTATAATATATTTTTACTTCTATAACATTTTTTTTATCATTTGTAGTATCCGTTACAAATTTTCTTCTTACATTATCGTAGTTTTGTGGTTTTTTGACTATTAATAATCTAATAAATTGTCAAAAGGTTAACTTTGTATAAATCTGCCAATTTTTTGGGTAAAAACCTTTAATTTTTTAATTGTTTAACGACACAATATTCATTTTCAGTAAGATGAAAACATTTTTTTACTAATGTCTAATGTCTAATTTTACAAACGATGCAATCAGAAACAAAATTAGCACATTAGCAGAATCTCAAGGCTAAACGTAAATAATAAATTATTCTATTTGTTTTAAAATTTTTATTTAAAATTTTTGAAAAGTTATTTTTATTATTTTTATTTATATAGATTAGAAAAATTTACGTTTATTTTAATACTTCACAATTAGGGAAGATTTGCATGTTCGTATAACACCAATTTTTATTGTTTATTTTTAATAAAATTAAGCACACAAAATAATAACAAGCTAATTATAAAAATTATGTAACTTTAACTTATTATCCACGTTAATGTAGAAGTAGCTTTTAAAATATTTTATTTTGGCCAACTCAGCCTTTTTAAATAAATATTTCTAAGTAAATATAAATAAACTATTAAGTACTTAACATTATTTTTAATTTTTAATATTTATTTTTACAAAAAAACAATTGGACATAACAAATTAATTTAGATTTAATATTTTTGTAATTTTTTGCGTTAATTTTTGAAATAGCTCTATGTAATTATATACACTTATTTACATATTTTATTGCAGATAAAAAAAATTAAGTATTAATAATTACTACATTAATTGGTAATTTTTAGTAATTTTATTAAAAACCAAAATAATAATAATTTAAGTTTTATTGTGCATGCTTAATTAAAACTTTAAAAAGCATATTGTGTGAATTTTAAAATATTACAACAATTTTAGTAGTATACTTTAAAAAATACAACATTTAATTACGTATAATTATTACTTAATAGAGTTTAATTATAATAGACTGTGTAGCCAGCCTTGTTTATTACATAACCAAATCCCTCGACAAAGAAAAATGTTCAATATATTGCATGTTTCTAAATTATAAATCTGCTTTCAATAGCATATCAAGAGAAAAATTACCTAATTGTCTTGAGTTCCTTGAAACACCCAACCACATTTTAAAATAGCTACCAAATTATTTCTCAAAAAAAAAACAATTTATACAAATTGTTCGTAATAAATTAGAGTTAACAGAAAATAGTCATAAAGTTTTACAAGGTGCAGTATCAGCTCCGTTTTTATTTTCACTATACGCAGATCCATTGCAAGTGCCGAAGCTATCATTTTTGTTTAAATTTGCAGATAATAATATTGCGCACAAAGATTTCTTTAAACAATGATCTAAACAATTTTAAAAATTCTATAATTAAAATGGAAAGGTCTATTAACTTTGATGTTAATATAAAACCATCAAAATGCAAATTTGATAAATTTACAACGAGGCCTCCAAGAGAAACAATGGAATTAAACAGAACATTTAAATTAAATTAAACAAATATTTGCACTTGTAACAAAATTAAATATTTTGGTGTAAACATAAATAGCATTCTTACCTGTTGTGATTATGTAGAGTATATCTTTTTTTAAATTAAAATCTACAGGATTTAAATAATCTACCTTATTGAATGACATTGTTAATAAACATTTTAAATCTTGTATACAATTAGCATCAAGGATTGAAAATAATAACAATCACCCGCTGCATGCAGTTTTTAACAATTCTAAAGTTTCTGGAAAAACTAAAAGAATTTACCTGCACATGAAAACCAAAACTAATCAATACAAAAATGCATGTCTACCCTACTCATTTAGAGTATTAACCAATCCAGAATCAAACAAAATTGAACTACTAAAAACCTATCAAAATAGGAATTGTTTTACCTACGCATTTATTTGAACTAATTTGAACATCTTACAGTATAATGTATCAAGTGTGCCTTAAAGTGACTTATTCTGTGTATTACAATTTTAAATATTAAAAAAAAAATTACATGCATACTATATAGGCTATATTTATATTCATTAACATATGACATTCTATTTTATTTTAATCCCATTATTTGTACTACTACTTTTTTATATTAATGGTAAAAATGTATTTTATGCTCAATGTATGTCTAGTGAGATATTAAAGTTTAATAATAATTATTATTATAGCTAATATTATATTTCTTAATTATTTAAAAAATTACAATAACTAATATAATAAACTACTAATAAATAATAAAAATACAGTAGTTACTAAATTATAATGAATATTTTTATGTTTATTTAAAACAATAAAATACCCATTACGTTAAAAACTTTTATAAACTGATTTATTCAATTAAATAAGCAAAATTATTAAACGTTTAATTTTGTTTGCATGAAAAAACTTTTTTTACATGTACAGTTTTTACATAAACTAAATTTAATTATACTACAACCTAATCTTTATTAATAATTATAAAAATATTTTTAAAAATAATTTTTTTAAATGTATTACAAGTATATATATATATATATATATATATATATATATCTAAAACATATAATTTTGATGCAACAATAATATTTTAAACCATTGGGTTCCTTTTATAATTCCAAATAAAAATATAAAAAAACGTTAACTGTAAAGTGAATTAATTTAGTATATTTTTGTTAGTCACAAACATATAACACGTTAGTATATATACACAATAAGGGGGTACAAATTACGTTTAATTTAGTACAACTTACAAACATGCACAAAAACAAACATACATAAACACAAATATTACGACAAAACTAATTTTAATGTTGTGATGAACTGCTTTTGTGTGCACAAAGCAGGTTTCAATGTGTTAATATAAACAAATTTGAGAATTATTAACATAGTTAAAGCTTAAAAAGTAATTAGCACTTTAAAGCAACTTTTGAAATTAATTTAGTTTATGGTTTGTAGTAATATAAAAGATGTGCAAGTGCGTTTACTTTCTATTAATTTATTATTGATCTAGTTTGGAATATGTTTTTTAGTCCGATTAGTTAAGCAACGGATTGTCCGACTAACTGCAAGTGAACTGATAAATGTAATGTAAGGCGGGAAATGTTTTTTAACTGTTTAATGTTAGACAAAAGAAAACCATTAGTAGTAAACAGCATTTTAAATTAAATCAATAGAAAGATCCCTTTAATAATTGCTTTTAGCCGGATTTTGAGAAGGTTTATATTATCATACTCTTTTAATGGTAATTTAAAGTAAACCGGGTTTTTTTCATCGCCGTTTGTATTGGGTTTTTTGTACGGCTCGGAATGATTTTTAATAAATTTTGATAAATACCCATTATTAATAAACAATTGTTTAACAGTTTTTCTTTTTTTATTAATTGTGTTTAAAAAAAAATTTTTGTACACGATTCAACAGTGTTTTGATAAGTGCACGTTTGTGTTAATATGGTTACAATTTTGTGTAGTGTAGATAAAAATCAGTCTAAGTTATCTGTCACTTTTCTGCAAAATTGACACGTCTAAACATTAATTGTATTATTTTTTCTAAATTTATGTTTTGTTTTATGTATGATTTGTAGTAGATGACATGATATAAAGGATGTGCATCAGTGTTTACTTCCGTTCGACTTATTATTAATTTTGTTTGTAATATGTTTTTTAGCCCGATTAGTTAAGCAACGCATTATACGACGAAAGTACTTGTCACCGCACTTGCAAGTGAACTGATAAATGTAATAAACGACAAAATATGCTTTTTAGCTGTTTTAATGTTGAACAAAGGGAGACCTTTATTAGTGATCAGCATTCTTAGTTAGATCGATAAAAAGGTCTTTTTTATGGTTGTATCTAGCGGTATTTTAAGAAGGTTTATAATATTATCTCTGTTAAATATTAAGTTTAAATATACAGTAGGTTATCAAAGTTTTCTTAATTGTAAGCTACAACAAATAGATCATCTACGTACTTTTTGTATATAGCCATGTTTTTTATCTTATGTTTTGATTTATTGTTCAATTTTTAACAAAAAAATATATGCCAGTGCTGGTCCAAATAGACTGCCCATAACTTCACCGTCGGTTTAAATATAAGATTTACCATAAAAATTAAATTTAACATTTTGGCTGCAAAATAGAATTAATTTTTTTTAATATTCAACAGGAATTTTAGTGTTAATTTTACTTGACATTATGTTGTTTCCTAAGTATTCCACTGTTATTCTAGTGGTACAATTGTAAAAGTTAACTCATTGTCAATTAAAGCCATTGTTTTTTTGCTTATTTCTTTGTGTTTAATAAACTCAAAAGTTTTCTTAAAATGATATGTACTCATTTGTTTCTCAACTAGATAAATTATGTATTTTAGCCATTTTGCAAGTATATGGTATGGTGAATTTACCATAAATATAATTAATCCAATAGAAATGTTTTTTATGAGTTTTTAGTAGTTTAAACAATTTAGGTGTGTGGTCACTAATTAGCTTTAGAAATTAATATTCTAATTCACTAATAAAATTACAAAACTTTAAACATTAAAATTTTGTTTAATACGTTAATTTGTGTATCAAATGCATTATTAATTTAATGTAAGAATTTTATGGAATATACTAAATATGATTTTAAAACAAAAACATGCTTATATTAATAAAGCTTGTAAGTTAATTAATTTAAAAAAAACAATAATTGAATAAACAAAAATAAACAATTAAACATTTACACAACACTGTAATAATTATCTAATTTCTTCAATTATTTTAGTGCTTATTCTAGTGGTAAAATATAATTTTTACCAAGTAGAAATAAATGCATTTATTAAATGCACACAATACCGTAATGCATATAAAATTAACAAAAATACGTTTAGAAACAAATTACCATTATTAAAATATATGTTTATTATGAAAACATGTTATTTAGTTAAAAATAAATTACTGTTAACAAATGTAAAATAAAAGCTACATTTAATTTAATTAATTGCATATTTATATACATTGTTGTTTTGTTTATAAATTGTAATATTTATTAAATTATCTGTATTGTTATTGTTAAATTAAAATAATTGTACATTTAAAGTGTTAGAAAATTTGTATATTAATAAAATATTTAATATATTATATGATTGTACACTTAACTAAGTGTAAAACAAATAGTTAATAGTGTAAATAACATTAGGTAGTTTTACAAAACTAAACATAAATTTTAATAAATACAGAAAAATATTTTATAATATTTATAAATATTTGTTTAATAAAATAATAGTACTAAAAACTAATAAACTACAATTTAAGCAATAACTAAAATTACATACTAATATTGTTTAACATAAATAAAAATAAATGTTTAAAATATGTTATTTATACAGTACGTAAGCTTATATATACACTTTATAGATAAGTTTTTACAGTGTTTTTTGTTTTAATTTAAAATAATATTTAATTAATTATATTTAAATATTTATTAATACTTATTAATTAATTTTTATAAAATAAATTTATAACTAATATTGACTTTATGATAAAAGTAATTATTACTTCATTATAGCATTATAAGTTTAACAAATTTACATAGTTTAACCTTGATCGAAACTTGTTAATTACGTGTTAAAAAAAACATTAGTTAATTAAAAAAATGTCATTATTATTTACTAATAATAAATAAATAGTTATTTAATACATCTAAATTTTTATCTAGTAAAATTAAATGTTGTTTTTTGTCCAAACTATTTATTATTATTAATTCCTGAATATGTATAAGTATTTGATTTTTTTGCTATTTTTTTTAAGTAATATACATAACTTTTTGGGAATGTGCATTAATTCAAAATGTAATCAAAACACAATTTGATACGCTAAAATTAAATATAATATAACATTACATTTATTTTTACCAAATTAACTACTTTATATTATGCAAATAACGCCAGTAATTGCATTATATTAATAGTAAAAAATGGTTACAGTACAAATAGTATTTTTGTTTGTATGGAATTTATCCATTTATAACGGAAAAAACATATTTATCCTTCTGTAAATAATGATTAGTAAGTAATAAAAAAGTTAACTATTTCTATAGGTAAGGTAAATACCTTATGTTTTAATTGATGTTGGATAAATAAACAGAATGTAGAAACAGAAACATTATTTAAAGTAACTTAATTATAACTACTGTATGAAATTAAGAATACGTTTATAAAATATATTGCATTTTACTTATTATAAAAATGTTTTTTATTATTTTTTAGTTGTAGATAACCAAAGTGAATAAAATTAGCTTAATTTTCTAAAATTTTTAATAATACATAGATATTATATTACCAGCAGATTTCAGTTGAAGTGTTATTAGAAGTTATTAAAATAAAATATAAGTAAACGAAGATTACCAAAACAATGATTCATCATATAAATAAATAAAATTCATCTAAATTTAAGAATAAATAATAATTTAAATAACCATATAATGAAATCAACTAACAAAATTTATTAAAACTAAATAACCCAAAGCAATACAAGAAACGATAATAATAACAACAACAATCATGATTATTATTATTATTATATCTATAGTAATTACATATTAACAATATTTTAAACAATAGCTACAATACTTGCAATAAAAACAATAACAAAAATTAAACTATTTAACTGAGATAAATGATAATACCTATTAATTATTAAAAGTAAAATATACAATGTGTAGTAGTATTTTATCAATTTATACATTATTATATTATTAAAGTTAAGTTATATTATTATATGTGTAAAAACCAATAAATATTGCGTTATTAGCTGTTTTTATACTATTATAAATTTTTCTATTTTATTAATATAATTAAAAACAATAAACTGATTATTTAATTTATATTTTGACATTTATTGATAAATTAGATGTAAATTAAAATCCATTTTTCGACTTTTTATTTTCTTTAAACTGAAAATATAATGTATTCTAGTAATGATAAAATAAAACTAATTACCTGTATATTTCAACATAAAAAATTGTAACAAAAATAACAATGTTTTTTAAGTTCATCATATAGAGATTTATGTTATATTTTTAACTAATATTTTTATAAAAAGTAAAAAGTTACTTTAATATAAAAAAATTAAAATATTAAAGTAATAATAAATTTTCAAACCCTTTAAATTAACATTCCAAAAATTTGTTAAAACATTTACTGATAAATTTGTTTTTTATATAATCAAAAAAATTAAAATAAACAGACTTTTAAATATTAATAAATAATGCATTAAATTGTTTAATTAGTTTTACAGAAAAACATGCGTTAAAAAACATATTTTGTACCAATGTAAAAAATAAAAATATTAATTTACTAGTAGCAGGATGTCTATTACCCTGTAATTTATGACGTAAAGGCTAGTAATAAATTTAACAGATGTAGATTTGGGGAATTTTTGCAATTGCTTTAGAAATGCATTTTTTAAATCTGGCATTAAACGATTAAATATACATTACATTAATATCGACGTGTGAAAATAAAAACACTGTGATATTTTGCAGCATCCTGTCTATTACTTATTTTAAACATATTTAACTCCTACTAATAAACAGATAATACTTTAACAACATGACTTTAATATTTTATAAGCAAAAAATAATTTTTAATTATATTATACAACAACTTATTCTCTACAAAGAATAATACCACTATTTACTAAACTTAAATAAAAAGCAGACTTAAGTCGTTAAATAAAAACTTTATTAACTAAAATACATAAATATGTACAAACAAAAGTTACAAACTGTATAATGTCATTAATTTAGAAAATATTTATTGTATTTTATAATTTCTGCTAGCCATTTCTAACCTCAGTCCATCAAGGTACCAATAAAATGCTTTAAAACTCGATTTTTCATAACACATACAATATTCTCTATAAGTAATACATAATTTTACAACTTGTTAACCTACTCTTCAAAAAAACCAAACATAAAATTAATAACACTTAATACCGCGATGTTGAAGATCAAATGTACAAAGGTCCGTTTTTTGTTTTACAATGTTTTTGCAGTCTAAATAGGTCAAAAAGATAGTAAACAAAGTTATAGAAAAAAACACATTACCATTTTGTTAACGTACATTAGAGCATTATTTTAAACATGTTTTAAATCCTTTGAGACATTTTGCTAAAATTATGAGTACAATAATTATAAAGAAAAATTCATTAATTTTCTTTATTGTTTTAGAAATGGTTTGTAGAACTCTTTTTGTAACTCCAAACACTTAAGAATATTGGAAATGTAGATAACACACGAACGCATCTTATTTTGAAACAAAGTTGCAATTTTTAACAAAATACACACTTCACTTATTTTGGAATGTTGAGTGCGAAATCCGTTAATAACAGCACACACTTTTTCAGTTCCATCTTCTTCTAAAATCATTTAAGATAATTTTCATACTATTTGGTAAACTCCATTAATCTGAATCTTTGTATACAGCTAAACAGAACATAAAATATCCCAAATAAAAAATTTTTTTCGCAATTTTATGCAGTTTTTAAAAATCCGGTATAATTTTTTTTCAAAATTTCCTTTGTTTATTTGTTTTAATTTTATTATTCAATTTCTATTTAATTTTATAATAATAAAATGAACATACTTTTCGTTTGTAGAACCATTAAGTCCATTTATGTATAATTGGTTAGATGTTTTATTTACAAAAATTTTCTACACAATAAACACCTTTATTTTACGAATTTTCAAGATTTGCTAAACATTACTCCGTTTTTAACGTAAAATTTGACCTAATTTAATGTCATTGGCTAAGAAAAATGTAGCGTAATCCACTAAATTTACCAAAATTTTCAAACTGGCCACATTGACCTTATTCATTAAATTAGATATTTTTATTGTACCAATTATTATCAAACAAAGGATTTTTAAAATTATTTATATTAAATTATTATTAAATTGTTTTCCTTTGACCAATTAAATGTTTGGTGCAAAATTCTTTGTTTATATGAGGCATATATTTTTCGAAAAAATAATATTTATTTTCAAAGAAATAATCTAAAAATTATAAATTTTTTTATTAATTAATTTAATAGATATATTAAAAGTTAAACAATTAACTCTTTCTATTAAGAAATAATTTCAGTTTAAATGTTGGCAATCAGTCACGTTTTTATTAGTAAATTAAAAAATAACATTTATTTACCAAACAAGTTTTATAAAATGCAAAATTATTTATTTATTTTTAAAATACTAAATAATGTATTCTAAAAATGAATAAAACATTTTATATAAATATGAATGTATCGCTCCCTTCTATTGTAGGCTATTAGTTTTAAATGCTTTTAAAGCTTTTTGTATAACCTCTCAACAATTATATTCAAAAAGTGCCCATTCGGTATAAGTAATACTTGTCATTGTAAAATATAGTAAAATAACCCAGGATTCAAAAGTTCAACATTGTGTATGTTATTAACAGTTTAATAACCAATCAAGTAACAAAACAAACAACCAATAAAATGTAACCTTTGCAACAATTTAGAAAAATGTATGCTTATTTAAAGTGCAGTTATTATACACTCCAAATGTTTATATATTTTTATAATTAAAAAAATGGATAATTAATAATTATTTTATTTAACATTTATATAAAAACTAAATTAATTAAGTAAAACAAATATTTAAAAATAATTTTAAATAAACTAAATTTTTATATTTACAATTGTAACTTAAACAACTAACCGTAAATAGAACAGTTTAAGTTTATTAGTAATACGTTTTTAAAAAAAATCTAATTGCCTTGATAAAAATGTTTTACATATATAATTATTTAAAAAATAATATGCAATTAAATATGAAATCTACCAATTTTAAATTTGCAAATATTATATATATATATATATATAATTTGCAATAAAACGCTTTTAGGCACTTAATGGTTGTTCAATGCATATGATAAAAAATAAAGTTTTTTATTATTTATAAAAGTTTTTTTCATACAGTTTACAAAAACATTTTACTTATTTTAAACAAGATTTAAATATTACAGATGCACATTTATATTTAAGAAAATAATGGAAAATTTTAATTTATTTAAATAATCTAAATTTTGTGATGATTGTTTAAATAATGCGATTTTATAAACAAAAATATTATAATAATATTATAATACTAATTAATCAAAAATATTATTTAATTAAATAGTTGTTTTAAATAGAAAATAGTAATTTATAACTGTTTTTACATAACAAAAATTATATTATACCATTTTTGTATGTTTTATAAGAATTTTATAAAAATTAATTTGTTTTAAAAAATATGTAAGATAATAGTTTGTTTGTTAATGTTGACATTTATTTATACATAGTTTAGTAGTTTAATAATAAGGCAACTTTAATATTTTTAAATAACACTTACTTACAACCAATACAGTTTTTAACATATATGTTTTATATTTATATTATTTTTTATTTATAATTAACAAAAACAATATATATATATATATATATATATATATATATATATAATTACATTATTAATTAGTAACATTTTTGTTTTAAATTATCTGTATTTAACTGTGTTCTTGCAAATGATAAATGTAGGTATATCCGATGGCATAAATTGTAAATAATATAGTATTATTAAATTTTGATGTTATATATATAATTATTATTATTTATTATTTATGGTTATTGGTTTAGATACTTCAGTAAAAGTAGCTTTTAGCACACAAAATATATGTACAATTATAAAAATGTAATACAATTAGCAGTGTGTAATATTAGTCCAAAAAAAAATAAGTAAAGTAAGATTAAATTACATAAGCTAAAAAAGAAAAAATCTCAAAATTAACGTATATTCAAAGTTATGTTCAATATGATATGCGTAAAGAGGCATGGTATTATTTAGGGAACACTATGGTTAATAGTAAAATATCAATATTATTATTATTATTATTATTATTATTATTATTATTATTATTATTATTAAACTTTATTTCTCACTATAGACATTTAAAGTATAAAAATACATTTTTACTATCAATATAAAAAATTTGCAAGGCACACTGCAAATTGTAAGATGTCCAAATTAGTTCAAATGAATGCGTAGGTGGAACAATCTTGTTTTGATAGAAGTTCTTAGTAGTTCAATTTTGTTTATCTCTGGATTAGTTAATACTCTGAATAAGTAGGACAGACATGACTTTTTGTATTGACTAGTTTTGGTTTTTATGTGTAGGTAATTTATTCTTGATTTTTCAGAAGCTTTAGAATTGTTAAAAACTGCATGTAGCGGGTGATTGTAATTAGTTATAATCATTAATGCTAATTGTATACAAGATTTAAAATGTTTATTAACAATATCATTTAATAAAATAGAATATTTGATTCCTGCAGATTTTAATACTAATGATATGCATCTTTTTAAAATATTGTAATCTTGTTTTAATAAACCAGAAAAATTTATGGGTGAGCAATATAATAGTAAAGGATAAAAGCATGATGTAATAAACAATTTAGTAATATAATTGTTAACATTTAGTTTTCTTAATCTACTTATATAGTAGCATAAGGATTTGGTTTTTAAAAATATGTGCTTTACATGATCACACCAGGTAAGTATGCTATTTGTGTTTACACTAAGATATTTAATGTTGTTACAAGTGCACATAGTTGTTTGATTTAACTTGAATGTTCTATTTAATTGCATTGTTTATATTAGACGTCTTGTTGTAAATTTAATAAACTTGCATTTTGATGGATTTAAATTAAGATTAAAGATAGTAGACTATTTTTCAATTTTATTAATAACATTTTCAAAATTGTTTAGATTATTAATTGAAGAAATCTTTTCGCACAATACCATATCATCTGCAAATTTAAACAAAAGTGGCATTGGCACTAGCAATGGATCTAAGTAGAGTAAAAATAAAAATCTTGTGGAACTCCATTATTATTTACTGCTAACTCTGATTTATTGCGACCACTTTGTGTAAATTGTTTTCTTTTTAAGAAATAATTGTGTATTCAATTTAAAATGTGGTTAGGCGTTTTAAGTAACTTAAGACAATTAAGTAATTTTTTTCTTGATATGCTACTGAAAGCAAATTTGTAATCTAGAAACATGCAATATATTGAACATTTTTCATCGTCAAGCGATTTAGTAATGCAATGAACAAGGCTGGCTACAAAGTCTACAATAAAATAATTATTTTTATATGCAAATTGATAATAGTCATTACTAATGTTTAATATAGGCTTGAGGTCGTTAAGTATTATTTTCTAAGTTAATTTTAAAAACACTGAGATACACGCAATTGAGCGATAATGTTTTAGATTTGTTGATAGAACAGTAACTTTTGGAATAAGTGTAATTCGTGAGATACTTTAAGTATCAGCTACTTCACAATTCATAATAAACTTGTTTATTATTGTAGATAATAATAGAGCAATTGCTGGTATGCAGAGTTTTAATAAATTGCAACTTATTCTATTAGGTCCAAGTGATGTGCTTGTTTTACAATTATTAATTAATTTTTGAATATTAAAGTTAATGATAGGTGTTAAATAATTTTTAGTTAATTAATTAAATTCTGATATATTTGAGTTGATTGAAGTAAAGTAATCATTTAGTTCGTTAGAATCCATCTTACATTGATTTGCTTTTGATTTGTTAAAAATTTTGTTAATATTTTTCCAAATAAATTGTGAATCACGGTTTGATTAAAAATTATTATTATCATAGTTAGTAAGTTTGTTTATTTCCAGTCTAATTTGCTTGTTTAAGTTTTTTAATTTAGTATATTGACTAAATTTATATGCTACCTTTTTTTGTCTAAGTCTTTTAAGATTTAATAAAGAAATATTATTGTTTGTAATCTCAACCTTAACTACTGGACAATATTTGTCAATATAGGTCAATAAAAAGTACAATATTATAATTTAGGCTAAGATTGTTAAAATTGATGTTATTAATGTCCAATAGTGCGGAATTAAGTAATGCTACATTTGAATTCGATGTATCGCGCACATGTATAAATGATTTAAAAATAGGCTTTAAATATTTTGAATAATAATGCTTTAAGTATATTTTTAGAAGTAGACGAATTATTAAATAGTCAGATGTTAAAAGAGGTGCATGTTGTTTTACTAAAAATAATCGAGAGCATTTGTAAAAATATAATCTAGTTGCTTTTAAAATCTTGTAAATAAATTAACTAGATTAGTAAGGCCCATTAGTTTAAATATGTTAGTATTTGCATGATTAAAATTACCAGTTAATATGATTAAAGTATTTTAACAACACTGATAAGATAATCAACTAGTTGGTTGTAGAAATAATTAATTTCCACAGTGTTAGTAGAAGGTGTTATATAAATATTTTTAATGTCAATATTTTTGTAATGAGACATGTATTTATTTCTGCAGTTGACAATTAACCACCTAATTCCATTTTGCAAATATTCAAATTTAGATTGTATTTATTATGCAATTCTTTTCTGACTTGCCGGAAATATAAAAAATTCATCAAATTCTATAAGATTATTCTCAACATATATATCTAACCATGATTCTTGGTTAATATCACACAGTTATTCATATGTAATTTGTTTGTCATAAGAGATCGTAAATTAAAATGTTTTTCAAGTATTGACCTGCAGTTTAATGACAATAGTAGTAATAAGGCCATCTCATTAAGTAACTTTAATTTCAAAGCTTTTTGAAAACCACTATAATGAAATTTACGTTTATTTTGAACAATTATATGTTTTGTTGTGTTAGAAAAACTACTTAAAATTAAATTTGGACATTGTTGGAATTGGGATTTTATTCTGATTGATTCCATTTAATAAAAAAGTGGTAAAAAATTGATTTATAGAAAGAAAAATATTAAGATATTTAAAAAATATTAAAAAATTAAATTATGTGAGTATACATAAAATGCGAATGATTTATGACTCGTGAGTGAGCATGACTAATAAAATAATACCCTAGATGAAGGATAATAAATAGTCACAAATTAAAATGGGCAGATTAAAAACAACGGTAATTGGTCAAGCCAAAGAAAACAAAACAAAACACTCATTATTTGGATAGGCTAATGTAAAGGTCACATTGAACTTTGTTGGGATTAAATAGTAACCTTGATAAATACAGTAGACATGAATTTAAGTACACATTGGTTCTGCATTTAACGTGTATATGTAATTTTTTTGTCATTTCCGATAAAAATGATTTGTTGAATTCACGATAAAGTAAATGATTAAAGTTGTTGGAAATACGACTGATTAATTGAAAACATTTCTTAAAGTGTTGATGAATTATTTTATAAAGAATGTCATTGTAAGGACTACCTAATAATTGACTAATTATAATAATACATTTTTTTAACTTTATAAAATCCTTTTTTTTAATCCCGGAAATATTACATGGGAGCAAAACAATATTATTAGATAAAATGTAATTTTAAAATACGTATTAATAACATGTTGGCAAACACGCAGGTTTTTTAAACGTCTTATGTAGTAACATGAACCTCGAGTTTTTGAAACAAATGGCCTGTCAAAACAGACAGGTAAGATTGTTATTTAGTAAAACACCAATATATTGAAAACTATCACAAGTGTTAATTTCCACGTTTTTAATACAAACCTTTGGATAAAATTGAGTCAATTGAGTTAACGGTTTATGTGAGCTAAAATTGATTACCATGCATTTTGTAGGATTTAATTTTAGACTATGTTTTGTTGACCAATCAACTAATTCACTAATTGACTTCAGGAAATGTACATTATCTTCGGTTGAAGAAATGAATTTACATAACGCCATGTCGTCTGCATATTTGAAAAGTACAGCAGGCTCTTTTGGTCGAAGAACATCTACGTATAATAAAAAAAGGAGATAAAACCGCACCTTGTGAAACACCTTTGTTATTTTGAATTAAAGTGAATTTTTTACATCCAATTTGGGTGTATTGTGTTTTGTTTTTGAAGTAGTTGGAAAGCCATTTAATTGTGTGATTAGGAGCATTGAGTTCAATAAAACGCTTAAGCAGGTTGCTTCTGCATATGCTATTAAATGCGGCTTTATAATTAACAAACAAACAGCTGACAAAGTCTTTTTTGTTATCGAGTGATTTTGCAACGTAGTTAACCAAGCTGACTACACAATCTAGTGTAGAACTATTTTGCTTGTACGCAAATTGACATGAATTATTACTTTTTTTAAACCTATTACTTAGTTTATTCAAAATCAATCTTTCAGTCAAGTTCAAGAGTACTGACGTGCATGAAATTGGTTAAAAATCTTCTTCTTTTTTTAATTGTTTGTTTTTTAGAACTGGGACAATTTTGGAACTTCTTCACGATTCTGCTATTCTACCTTTGTTCATTGAATTGATTAAAATTTGTATTAGTAAAAAATATATTAAGGACGAGTCTAGTTTTAGCATTTGCATACTAAGCCCGTCTGGACCTGATAACGTTGTAGATTTATAGCTTTTCATAATCTTTTTAAGATTATGTATATATATGGGAACATCAGGTCCGTCATTGATGTTTATATTGTTTAACTAAACTAGTTTTTCATTATTGCTGTAAACAAAATGTACATTAAGGGAGTTTAAATTAAGTAAAGTAGGAACAGCTTTTGTTTTTTCAAAAATTTTGTTAATATTGTTCCAAATGTTTTTCCAATTGTTATAGGGGGAAAAGTAAAAATTATTGATACATTTTTGAATAAAACTAATCTTGTTTTTTATTTCAATGCTTAAATGCTTTACTAAGGAGTATTTGTAGTATGTTACCTCCTTGCCTGCGTAGCCTTTTGAAGCCAATAAAGATATGTCGGTAGGGTGTTACAAGTATTTTAACCTTAGACAGAATCCTTTAAATAATTTTTAACCAGTGTAACAAAACTGTTTTAGACGGTGTTCAAGTCATTATGACTTTTGTAGTAATACAGTGTTGCTCATTGAGATATCGTCAGCTCCTTTATATTTTGTTGTGATAAGTCTCGAGCAAACATTTATGATTTTGATATGGGTTTAGTAAAGTGCGTATATTTTTTTCTAGAATAAATTGTAAAAAATGCTCGAATAATTTAATTGTCCGACGAAGCCAATTGAGCAAATGATTTGGCTTTCTATAATTAGGGAGCATTAGTAAAAACGCAATCTAACATAGAGCTACCTCTAGTATTAAAGTTCACTATGTTGATTAAACTCATAGACATAAAATTATCTGTATTAGTGTTGTTGAAATCATCAGCAAGTAAAATCAAATTACTGTCAAAAACAGTTATTAAGTAATTAAGAATATTTTGAAAACAATTTCACACTTGGAGCGACTTGCTGATGATGGGATATACATATTAATAACATTAATACTTTTATAATAAGAAAAAAATGTGCACTTACAATTTATACCCAAACTTTCGATACCAAATTGCGAAAATTTAAATGATATACTGGAATTAGAGCAAAATTCTTTTTTATGTAAATGACCAAACTACCACCACGTGCGCTGTTTCTATCAAGGCGATGTGTTGCTAATCCATTAATTGATATTAAGTTGTTGTCAATGTATTTGTTAAGCCACATTTTTTGAATAAGCAAAAAGCTACTGTTTTGGCGCAACCTCTCGTTTAGAAGCAGTTTTAAGTAATCTATTTTTCCAATAATGACCGTACATTTATCGATAGAATTAAAGGCAACGTTATTTTCTTTATAGAAATATATTTTTCAAGGCTTGCTAATAGCCGCAGTAATAACAATTTTTTTTTTGTTTTAATATTTGATTGTTTGTAACGTATAGGAATATTTAATTGTATATCCAATATAAGTACTTTTTGTTAAAGTGAAAATGTTCTATTAAAGCGAATTCTTCGAGAAGTAATCATAATCGTTATAATTTAACAAAAAATCTTGTGTATTTTAAATGTTTTAAAGTAAAAAAAAGTACTGCTAATTAATGTAGAATATAATTGTACATATATATTGTTATTTTCCGATGTTTTTAAAAATGTAGCGCTGCCGTTCGAGGGCCCGCCATATATAATTTGTTTAAAGTTTAGTAAACGTAAATAAATTAAAATCTAATGTTTTAATTAACTATTTAATATTTTTGTTAATTTGTAGTAAATAATTAAATTTAATTAACAAATGATAATTTGTTTTAAAGAATGTAAATTAATAAATGTCTATAACACTTTTCAAACATTATAAATTAATTTTATTTACCATTATTAATAGACAGTAAATAATAATATTGTTTAGATTTAAAAATAATTATTATTGTAATTTATGTACGTTTTAAATAACAATTAAAACATTATTTATTTATTAACTATATAAAAAATATTTATGTCTAGAAACATATAAACATATTAATTTCATAATTTATGTTTACTACGTTGAATATTTTATAGGAAACATTTTTTAGCCGAATGTGTAATTAAAAGTATATTTAATACTCTATGTCTACGTGTTTACAACACAACAGTTAACAATCTTTTTATCATATAATATAAATTTTGACTAAAATTTTAAAAAATTATTTATGTTAAAAAAAAAATTATTTAATTATTTTTTAATTATTTTTAATCTTATTTTAATAATATGTTATTTTATTTTAAACGTTTCTATATATATTTTTAAATTTAAAATCCGATTTTATTTTATAACTTAATTTCAAAATGTTGAATTGGGTTTTATTTAAAAATAATTATAGGTTTTTAATTTAAGTTTAAAATTAATATTTGCATAAAAATTAAAATTTAAGATGCAGCATATTTTGTTTAAACAATTTAAGTACCTATTTTTATAATTAACACTTATTTCGTTTGATAAAAAAATAATTGTATAACTTAAGAAAATGCAATAGTTTTTTTAAATTGTAACTTACAATTGTAAACTATTTATTTACCGTATTATTAGTTAATGTTTTGCTACAAAAGTAGCGCTAAATGTATATTTTATAAAAATAAATTGAATCAATTATTTAATATTATTTTATTTTAATTTTAGATGACAAAACATTGACATAAAATATTAGTATATTGCGAATTAATTTGAGTTACTGTATATAAAATGGTTTGCACAAATTTAACATTTATATTTAAAAAAATATTCATGCTACCAACTTTTTATTGTTTTTATAAAAATATTAAATAATCCTTATTTTAAAAATAATATTAACCAATTATAGCATTGGTAATTTATAATAAACTATAACAATAATTTTTAAACCAAAATGTGATTCGCTTAAGCCATGGTTACAATTATTTATAGAAACAAACACTTGTGTTCAAATTTAACAAAATTAATATTATTTGCATTAACATTTATTTTGTTTACATAAAATATTTAATATAAATATAAGATGCACTAAAATAAAAATAATCATAATTTTAAAAATTTCCATTTAATAGTTCTTATGTTTATGATATTTATTTAGTTTCTTGTATATAAAAAATTTAACATATTATCCTAAAAGTTAGATATGTTTTGCATTTTTTTAAATATTTGACGTTACATATTATGTTAATAATCCCAATCTTAAATTTTGAGCTATTTAATAATTTATGCAAAACTTTTTTTATTTGTAGTATATATCTATAAAAATATGCTAGTATTTTAATTATTATATAATGCTGTACATTTAATAATTAAAATAATTGTTGTTATATATGTTATGTAATAACTGGATACATTTTAGTTAAATAATTATTATATTGCAGTATTTGCTGTAATAAGTCCAGTACATAATTTATTTACAATATTTTAAAAATAATTGGTGTATATTAAACAATGATAACAGCAAGTACGTTAGTGTAAATAAACAATATTAATTGTATATTAAATTAATTAATAGTTAGAAAATAGTTAATTAAATTAAATTAATAATTTATGATTGTAGATTAAGTTTATATAAAAAATTAATAAATGATGCAATATAAAAAACTATTAGTTAGTTAAATAAAATTGTATTTTTAATCAATTTTTTAATTTTTAGTAAATTGTATAATCAAAACGTTTTTCAAATTTATTAAAAAATAAATATATAAAAATTTTTCTATTACAAATTGTGATAAAGTCATAATTAAATAGCAACAAATATAGATACCAAACTATTAAATGTAAATTATATATTATTTTAAATAATTAATAAATAAATAATCTTTTTATGTGTACATTATATATTTTAACTTTTTTTAAATTCTTTAAATATACAGGTTATAAATACATCATTAAACGTTTCAATTATATAATAATCATTATTATTATTATTATTAATTATAATAAAAACTTATATTATAATAAAATAGAAATTTAATTTTCTTAAAGTAGATTTTTTTTAAAGTAATTATTTAAAACAAATTTTTTTTTCAAACAGTTTGATTTTATATATAGTTTAAATGTTGTTATGTCATTTATGTTGCAAGTAAAAAAAGTTCGTTTTTACTGTATTTTATTAATAATATTTAAATTTAAATAAAATAATATAAAATAGTAAAATAATTTAAATACATCTTATTAAAAAATATTAAATTATTAGTATCTTTAATTAGAGTAGTTCCTTAAAACAAATAATGCAATTAGTTTGTTTGCTTAAATTTAATTATATACGACATATTTTAAAATGTTATTAATAATTAAATTTTTATTATTTATTTTAATATTAATTTAAATTCAAAACTAATAAAACAATTATTGCATATTATTTTTACGCATTAGCAGGTTCAGGTTGAATACACGAGTTGAGTAGGAGTAAAATCTTTTGATCCTCGGTTCTGTTTATCAAGTTTAGCAGAAGATTAATAATAACAAAAATTAAATTAAATTAACATGGTTAAATATTAGGATACCAGAAGTTAGTCAGAGGTAAAAAAATAGATCAAATAAATTTGGAAAGCTGATAATTGTCATATGCCTTTTTGAAAGCTGAGAGTAAGAACGCAGAAATGACGCTACCAGGCAGATTGTTCCATGAAGTAATCACTCTGTTTGAAAAGTGATGACTTCTCAATCTGGAAAAAAATCTAGGTTTAGATAATTTAAGGTTATGTCCCCTGAGTGAATTTTGGGCTAAAGTAAAAAAGAGTAGATGAAAGCCGGAATTAAAAAGTTGATAAGTCAGGATAATATCACCCCGGAGACGCCTATTCCGTAGAGGAAATAATTTTAGAGATTTGAGCCTTTGGGGATAAGAAAGGTTCTTAAACCCATGAGGCTTTTTAGTGACCGCCCTCTGTACCTTGTCTAATCTAAGTGCGTCAGATTTTAGAATGGGAGATGTAACCTGAGCACAGTATTCAAGGTGAGGTCTAAGGTATAGCATGTAAAAAGCGTAGACATTTGGGTGGGATCTTACCAAGATTTTTGTAAAAAACTTAATAAGCCTAAAGCATTTTGAAGTGGCCAAAGAATGGTGTTCAGTAAAGTTAAGCGAAGAATCAAATATAACTCCTAAATCCTTAATAAAATTAATCGATTTTATCGGCTGTGAGTTAGGAGGAAGATAAAAAACCGTGCCAAACGGTCGACCGAAAGTAATGTGCTGACATGTATCCTTATTGAGTGGGAGCTGATTCTTTAAAGACCAATTGAAAATATCAAGAATGTCAGCTTGAAGTAATTCTGGGTTGGTCCCCAGATCTTAACGTCATCTGCATAAAGCAGAATATTAGAGTAAACGGCAGAAGGCAAATTATTTATAAAGAGATAAATAATAGGGGCCTAAGACAGACCCTTGAGAAACCCCAGAGGAGATAGGACAGGAGGAGGAGGTATCCGCCCCTACCCGAACCTTAAAAGTACGGTCGGAGAGAAAATCTTTAATCCAGGCTAGAATGGACCTTATTATCCCTACTGACTTGCGCTTTGCAATAAGAAGATTATGTGGAACTTTATCAAAAGCCTTGGCAAAGTCGAAATAGATAGCATCAACAGACTGATGCCTCTGAAGCATGTTTGTGACGCTATTTAAGTAAGTAATAAGATTTGTAAGGCACGACCTCTTTGGCATAAAGCCATGTTGAGCGGGACTAACAATATTAAGTTTAAAAGATAGTCCAGTAAATGGGATCTAATAAACCTTTTTATTATCTTACTAGGAGTAGAGAGAATGCTTATGGGTTTATAGCTGTTTGGTAGAGATTTACTCCCAGACTTATGGATAGGCCTAATAAAAGCGAGTTTCTAAATGGAAGTTATTTGCCCAGCCTAAACCAAAAGATTAAAAATATAGGTTAGGGAAGGGGAAAGAATATCCGCATATTTTTTCAGAATCCTAGGGCATATCCCATCAGCACCACAAGACAGACTTAAGGTGCCTAAGGCAGTCTGAGACTGAAAGCTTAGAAATTGTTAGAGGTGTTATAGGTGGACACTCAGATGTAGGAAAAGACTGAGTAACTCCGGAAGTTTGAAAAACCGAGTTAAAAAAATTCTTTAAACAAGTTACAACTAGAAAGACCTGATACCTCCTTATCTTGTTGATATTTAAGACGAGGGAAGGAAAAAGTGTCCACCCGCTTATTCCTGATAAATTTGAATAGGAGTGCTTTATTAAACTTAGCTTTATTTAAAAATTTGTGTAATGTGTTCCCTCTGTGCGTTCTAATAAGTCTAGTACATTTATTACGAGTATCTAGGTATCTATAGTAGAAACAAGGTAGCTTTGTAGCTTTCCACAAGTAGAAGGCCTTATTCCGCTTATGAATCATTCTGGATATGGCTTTAGGAAGCCTAGGCTTAGTATGTATAGGAATTCTGAAAGGAACAAAGGGATTTAACCCTTCACTTATTACCTTGTTGAAGAAGGCATAGGCACCTTCAAGATTATAAGTATATAAGTTTTCCCAATTTGTATTTGTTAGAAAGCCTCTAAGTCTCCTGCTATCACTTTTCCTGAAATCTAGTATAGGTTTTAATTGAAGTTCGCAAGTATTTGAGATAGAGACCGGATAATGTACTACAAAGGTTACTACAAGATAGTCACTTTTTCCAAGAGGGGGAAGGAAGGACATAGAATCAATATCTACAGTGTCATTCAAAAGTACTAGGTCAAGACAAGAGGGGTTAGTTCCGATTCTATAACGAGCAGGGGAAAATACATGCTGTTTGAGGGCATGCAGGGTACAAATATCCTAAAGATTAAAATCAAAGACATTTACTGGAATTAAAGGAGTGGCCCAATTTATAAAGGGACAGTTAAAGTCTCCCATAACGACAAAGTGATTAAACGGTAGAGAGAGGACATGTCGGAGTTCCTTTACCAGTTCAGTGTTAGAATGATGTTTAAGGTTAGGGGGGGCGGTACAACAGAGAAAATAGAGTTTTTGTGTTTAAACCCCCTACAACTAAGTGAAGAACGTTATATTTAGCTGTGTGGGTAAAAGGTAACCCGTCCTTAACGTAAAATAAACACCCCTATATTTACCTTTATGGGAATCTAGTCTCACTACACTATACCCTTCCATGTGGAGTTCAGAGTCAAGTACATCATCTGATAACCATAACTCCGTAATGTCAAACAAATGTGGGGGCGAGGGGAAAGATAGAAAAAGATAAACTTTCTCTAGTTTATTGTTAAGGCTCAAAGCATTTGTGAAATACACCTTCAAAGCCGAGGGAGAGGTAATAGTGGGGATAATTGCTTTAACCTGTGGAGGATTGGGGGCCGGTGAGAACTCCTGTGTAAAATCCGAAAAACCTAATTATCAATGTCAATATCCGGTCTAAGAGGTGTGAGTTTTACTATAGGACAGGCGTGGATTTGGAGAATAGGGGGCCTGGAGAGTCTAGTTAAGCGTTCGGACAAAGGTAAATCTTTCGTAACTTTGATCCCTTTAAAATGTGCCCTCACCCTAGTCCAATTTCGAAGTACAGTTTTACTGTCTTCAGATGATGCACAAGAGACCAGGATAGGTAGGGCAGTATGTTGGCGCTTACAAGAAAGTCTGCCAATTAGGAAATTACCCGCCTTAGAATGACATTTTTTGACTATGTCAGAAATAAGTTCTTTGTAGTTGGTGATGTCAAGGCAAATACCCCTGACAACTAGATTACAATCACGTTTTATGCTGTTAACATAGTTTTTCGTTCCTTCTAAGATTTTTCTTAGGAAAGTTTGAGAACAGTATTTGATACTGTAGACAAGGAGTTAAGACTAGAAACTTGAGATTTGAAAGAGGCTATATTTTGGGATAGGGAAACAGACAGTTTGGATAAGGAGGAATTGAATTTGGAAGAAGAGTCATAGACCTTATCGACTAGATTAGATAAAAATTTAGTAACAGAGGTAATCTTAGTGTCTAGTTTATTAATTCTAGAGGACAAGGTATTATTATCCCTGACTAGATGTAATATTTTGTCTAATTTTCCATAACTATGAACGGTGTCAGAAGGTAGTGCCTGCAACTCTGTTTTACATCTGCAGTCCATGCATTTATAGTCCAGAGGACTATCTGCAAGTTGCGAGTAGTGCACCGAAGACAGTCCGGAACACGCCTCGTAAAACTAATTTTTGCATAGTAAACAATTTTAATAACATTTATATCCGGGTTGTAATTAAATACAGAAACGTTGTTTTTTAATTTTTGTCCGGTTTAAATGTAAATAAAAAACAAAAATGGTAAACTTAAATTAATATTTTACTTTTTTAACGTATGACATTGAGCATTGTCCTAAAAAACAGTAGTATCCCCAGTATAAATGTGCGGCATTTTATAATGAAAAATATGTTTTATAACTAAAACAATTTTGTTATTAATTAAAGTACCAAATATTATTTTATATTTAATAGGTTAATTATACTTAATTCCAAAATATTAAATTAAATTTCGCAATCAAGTTTTTTTTCTAACAATTGTAACTAATTGTTTTTTATAAATTGACCTCTACAAAACTTTGTTTTTGTATTCAAATATTTTTTTAATATTTTTTTTGGTTGTGCAGTAAATAGAACGTTAATAACATAAATGTCGTTCATTCTATTGTTTACAAAAATAAATATAGAATTTTTTTGTTTTTATTTACTGTTGAAGTGATTGAAAAAGTAAAATAAATTGACTATAATATTATTTTATTCTATAGCAATTTTCTGATAATTTGTAAAATTGCTACACGGTTATTTTTTAACGTTATTATAAATTGTGGTTTTTCGTAAACCGATAAATTGTAAAAAAATTAATTTTAACTAATTTTATTAATTTTTTTAACAAAAATTGTTTATTATATTTTTATAACACTATGTTAATTGTCATTAAAATAAAAACAATTTTATTATTTCTTTTAATTTTACAAACAACGCAAGCAAGTCAAAAAATAAACAAAAAAGCGGAATCTCAAGATTAAACAAAAATAATCGTTAATTTGATTAAATATGCATTCTTTAAAATCATTAATTTTTTATATTTTTATAATTTTGCAGGCATTGTTAAAATGACTGTAAAGAATCAGAAAAACCAATAATAATTTTTTTTTCTAAACATTAAGAACAATTAATAATACGGTTCAAAATAGCAATATGTATAAAATAATACATATTAATTGTTTGCTGATAAACATTTTTAAGTTGTGATTTAGAAAATTATTTTAAAAATTATAAATAATTTTTAATAAACCAAAACCCGTTAATTACAATCAAATGCTAAAAAAATAAACAAACTAAAAATTAATTAATTTATTAATAGTTACAAAACGTTTATAAATAGTTTTAATATCAAAAAAGTAAGTAAGTTAACAAGAATATCACTTTAACCTGATATAATTTAATGCAATTTGTTAAAATTTTGCACAATTTAAATTCTCTTTTATTATTTACAATTTTAAATTGTAAAATTATTGATTAATGTCTTATCTTACGAGTAACAAATATTTATTAGAAAATTTAAAAAACTGGCGTTATTTAACATTTACTTCAGTTACTGTAAATTAAAGTAAAAAAATAATTTGTATTAAATTCAATTTTTTATAAAAAATTATAAATATTTTTTATTAAATTTTTAATAACTTATTTTACTCTAAATTTTTTAGCCAGCTTTAATTATTAAATTACTAAATGCTTTGTAAAAGTAAAATCTTAACATACTGCATGATTCTAGATTATAAATTTGTTTTAGTAGTATTTTAATTTTTTAAAACATTATTGTACTGTATTGTTAAAAACAACAGGATTCATTATTTAATTAAAAAAAAATTTGTTTAAAAATTGTTTACAATAAAATAAAGTTAAAGATAATAACAATACAGCTTTAGAAAATGTAATATTATTTTATTTATTTTTACTGCATGTACATCTATTGCAAGTTGAACAGTTATTACATTTTACAAAAAATGTTTACAAATAAAATTAATAAAGGTTTAATTTATAAAATTAAAAAATAATTTAATAAATTTAATTTAAAATTAAATTTATTACAACACAAATTGGTTAAATTTTAGATAGCGCGTCTAACAGAAACAATAAAATTAAATAAAGTTTTTAAATTTAATTAAACAACTATATGTATTTCTAATAAAATTAATTATATTTAAGTACGTTCAAATAAACATCTTTTGTGTAATTATAAAATTGTGTAATTAATTTAAACAAAACCTATTGAGGTATTTTATTTATCACTTGTTTAATATTCCCTAACAGTATTATTAACCTTAAACGCAGATACAGCCTATGCAAAATTAAGTTACAACTGAATTTCTCTTTATTAAAAGTTAATTTAAATGAAATTAAACATTTTACCCAAAATGCAAAGATTGTGCTCAAATTAGATTCTATTCTAGATTTGGTAAGTAATAAAAATTTAGTAGCTACCATAATAAACAATGTTTTATCAAATATACAGAGTTATAATAAAAAATAATAAAAAGCATTACTTACTAACTTGACGGAATTTAACAAGTTAAGAAACTCTGTAACTAAGCTTTTAATTTTTTTCCTAGTAACACACGCTACCTAGTTGCATCCAATGCTACATTTTATAACATGTTTTTGTATAACTGATTTTAATAGTATAAAAAATTATTCAAGTAGCATACCGTTTTTTAATAACAGCATACCAACCGGCTATTCTTAGTTTATCAAAGTTATTAAAAAAGTTAATAATGTGTTTATTTATTTTTACTATCTATAACAAAATAAGCATATGTATCCTTAACACCGACAATAGTGTTTACAAAAACAAAGCATTTTATTTATAGAAATATCATAAATATACACACCTCCGCAATAAATGCATAAACTAAATTAAAGCTTTAAAAAAGAACAATTTATAAGTTTTTTTGAATAAACTATTTAATAAACGTCTCTTCTACTAGTACAGTAAAAAAACGTTTGTGTGTAAACGTTTTTTTTACTCAAAAATAATAATGTCTGAGTTTAAGTCTTGCCATCTTTGTAATAATTAATTCAAATTATTATTTTTGTTTTATTATAAGCAGCTAATTACCTAAATTCAATTGTACTATTATTTTTTTTATTTTTTAATATTATTAAAAAAAACTACGTAGTTATCAAAAATAAAAGCATTATTTTTTATCTGTCTTTTATTTTTATTTACAGTGCACTACATTAAAACTGCCCAAATAAGTTAAAAACTTATTAATTTTTTTAAAGTAATTAAAAACATTTTTTAGTAGCATTTGTTTACTATATGTCGTTTTTATAAAGCCTTACTTTAGATATGCCGGAGTGATCTAGTAGTACAGCGCTCGAGTTAAACCTTGCTAAACATGGATTTAAATTTTACCACCGGCATTAAAATGCGGGCCCACGGTCGGCTTCCCTAAAATGACTACTGCTAAAACATATTTCTTGTAAAACATTCAGAGTAATAAACATAAAATATAAAATAAATAAACAACGTCCCCCATTTTAAAAATAGATATCTGCCAATTAGACCATTTTTTTAAAAACCTCTAAATTACCTAATAAAAATTATTAAATTATTTTTTCTATGCAATAGAAACCTTAAAACGAACTTTGTTTTAGTTTCCAAATTGTCAGTTTTGACCGAGGTAGTTTATTTTATTTATTTATTTTTTTATTTTATGTTTTCTACTTCGAATGTTTTACAAAAAACATCTTTTAGCAGTGGACATTTTAGCAAAGCCGAACGTGGGCCCGCATTTTAGTGCCGGTGATGGGATTCAAACCCATGCCCACGGAGGTCCGATTTAAGCGCTGTACCGCTAGACCACCCCGTTTTTTAAAGCCGTATTTTCCATAAAGTAATTTTAACATGAAACAGTCTACTGTTTTATATTATATTGACTTTTTTTTTAATTTTTAAACAAAGCTATAAAAATATGTTTTTTTCTTATTTTATTTAAATTTTATCTTAATTTTTAATTTTTTTTTAGCCCAAATATTTTAATATATTAAATCTGAGAATCAAAAAACTTTTCTTTTGTTTAATTTATAATACATTTAGTATTTTAAATCTTATTGTTTGTATTAATTTTTGGTTCTAGTATTTTTTTATTAATGTATTTTTAGTAAAACATTAAATCTTAATATAGTAATAACAACAAATATTTTTATATTTAGTTATAAAATATAAATAATAAAAAATAATAAAGTAACAATTATATGTTTTTTCGCAGTTACAAGTAAGTTTATTATCATAATGTAATGTTAAATGTGTTTTTCTGTTTTTTATATAAAGTATACAATGCAATAAATTTAATCATTAAACAATTGTTATTATTTGTGCTAACAAATAATCTTAGTTAAACGTTTGTTTTTTAACAATTTTTATTAATAAAATCTTTTAAAATAATTAGCAACATACGTTTTATAATAAATAATCTAATAATTAGATAAATATAAATAAACACTATTTTCTGATAAATTAAAAAAAATATTTTTAAACATTGGTTTTAAATTACTGCATTAATCGGAATTGTAATTCAAAAACGGAAGTAACGTGGTTTAATTAAACTGTATTTTGAAAAACAATCAAGTTTACCAAACATTTTAGTGTTAGTAGTGATTGCTTAATAACAATTATTAATAACACAAGTCAAGGTAAAAATAATTTATTTCTAAAAATTAAGCAATCCGTAACCAAAAGGAGGAATTATAAAACACAATGAAAACCAAAATAAACTAAATATAAACGTTGTAAATAAAGTGTAATATTAAAAAAATTTGTTTATCTAAATGCTTAAAACATTGAAACAAAAATTATCTATATTGAAAACAATATCATTTTTAAAAATGAATTGTAACTTTTATAGTAAATACTACTGTATATAAATTTTGGGTTTAATTTTTTATTTATTTATTTATTTATGGTTATTGGCTTAGATACTTCAGTAGAAGTAGCTTTTAGCACACAAAAAATATGTACAATTATAAAAATACAATACAATTAGCAGTGTGTAACATCAATCCAATATATATATATATATATATAATAAATAAATAAGTAAAGTAAGGTTAAATTACATAGACTAGAAAAAGAAGAGAAGAAAAACAACTTAAAATCAATGTATTTTCAAAAGTCATCTTCAATATGATATGCGTAAAGTGACATACTATTCTTTAGGGGACACTATGGTTAATAGTGTGCAAATATGTCAGTATACAAAAAATACGAATGATTTATGACTCATGAGTGAGCATGGCTAATAAAATAATGCCCTGGATAAAGGATAATAAATGGTCACAAATTAAAATGGGCAGATTAGAAACAACGGTAATTGGTCAGACCAAAGAAAACAAAAAAAACACTCATGATTTGAATAGGCAAATGTAAAGGTCACTTTGAACTTTGTTGGGATTGGATAGTAACCTTGCTAAATACGGCAGACATGAATTTAAGTACACATTGGTTCTGCACTTAACGTGTATATGTGATCTTCTTGTCATTCCCGATGCAAATGATTTGCTGAAATTACGATAAAGTGAATGATTGGAGTTGTTGGAAATACGACTGATTAATTGAAAACATTCCTTGAAGTGTCGATAAATTATTTTATAAAGAATGTCATTGTAAGGAGTACCTGATAATCGGCTAATTATGGTAATACACTTTTTTAACTTCATAAAATCCTTTCTTTTTAGTCCCGGAAATATTACGGGGTAGCAATATAATATTATTGGATAAAATGTAGCTTTAAAATACGTATTAATAACATGTTGGCAAACACGCAGGTTCCTTAAACGTCTTATGTAGTAACATGAACCTCGAGTTTTAGTAAACAAATGGTCAATGTGATCGGACCAGGTAAGTTTGTTATTCAGTAAAACACCGAGATATTGAAAACTATCACAAATGTCAATTTCCACGTTTTTAATACAAACTTTTGGATAAAGTTGAGTCAATTGAGTTAAAGGTTTCTGTGTGCTAAAATTGATTACCTTGCATTTTGTAGGATTTAATTTTAGACTATGTTTTGTTGACCAATCAACTAATTCACCAATTGACTCCAGGAAATGTACATTATCTTCAGTTGAAGAGATGAATTTACATAACGCCATGTCGTCCGCATATTTGAAAAGTACAGCAGGCTTTTTGGTCGAAGAACATCCACGTATAATAAAAAAGGAGATAAAACCGCACCTTGTGGAACACCTTTGTTATTTTAAATTAAAGTGGATTTTTACACCCGATTTGGGTGTATTGTGTTCTGTTTGCAAAATAGTTGGAAAGCTATTTGATTGTGTAATTAGAAGCATTGAGTTTAACAAGACGCTTAAACAATTCGCTTTTGCATATGCTATCGAATGCGGCTTTATAATCAACAAACAAACAGCTGACGAAGCCTTTTTTGTTATCGAGTTTTTTTGCAACGTTGTTAACCAAGTTGGCTACACAATCTAGTGTAAAACTATTTTGCTTCTACGCAAATTAACATGGATCACTACTTGCTTTGAACGTATCACTTAGTTTATTTAAAATCAATTTTTTGGTCAAGTTCAAGAGTACTGACGTGCATGAAATTGGTCGAAAATCTTCTACTTTTTTTAATTGTTTGTTTTTGGAACTGGGACAATTTTGGAACTTCTCCACGATTCTGATATTCTACCTTTGTTCATTGAATTGATTAAAATTTGTATTAGTGGAGAGTATATAGAGGACGAGCATAGTTTTAGCATTTGCATACTAAGCCCGTCTGGACCTGATGACGTTGTAGAGTTAGAGCTTTTTATAATCTTTTTAAGCTCATGTATAGATATGGCAACATCAGGTCTGTCATTGATGTTTATATTGTTTAGCTGAACTAATTTTTTATCATTGCTGTAAACAAAATGTTTATTAAGGGAGTTTACATCAAGTGAGGTAGTAACAGCTTTTGTTTTTCCAAAAATTTTGTTAATATTGTTCTAAATGGTTTTAGAATTGTTATAGGGGGAAAAGTAAAAGTTATTGATACATTTTTGAATGAAACTAATCTCGTTTTTTATTTCAAGGCTTAAATGTTTTACTGAGAAGCGGTTGTTAGCTTTGTATGCTACCTTCTTTTGCCTGCGTAGCCTTTTTAGCTTCCTCAATGTTATGTCGGTGGGTGTTACAAGTATTTTAACTTTTGGACAAAACTTTTTAAAATGATTCTTAACCAGTGTAACAAAACTGTTTGTGGCGGTGTTCAAGTCATTATGACTTTTTGTAGTAATACAGTGTTGCTCAAGAGATATCGTCAGCTTCTTTATATTTTGTTGTGATAAGTCTCGAGCAAACATATATGATTTTTAATTTAGGCTTAGTGAAGTGCGTGTAATTTTTTCTAGAATAAATTGTAGGAAGTGCTCGAATAATTAAATGGTCTGACAAAGCCAATGGAGCAAGTGATTTGGCTTTGTAGAATTGGGTAGCATTAGTAAAAACGCAATCTAACCTAGAGTTACCTCTAGTATTGAAGTTTACTATGTTGGTTAAACTCATAGACAAAAAATTATCTGTATTAGTGTTGTTGAAATCACCAGCAAGTAAAATCAAATTATTGTCACAAAGAGTTATTAAGTAATTAAAAATATTTTGAAAAAATTTTTACACTCGGAGCAACTTGCTGATGGTGGGATATACGTGTTAATAACATCAATATTTTTATAATGAGATAAAAATGGGCACTTACAATTTACACCCAAACTTTCAATGCTAAATTGCGAAAATTTAAATGATTTACTGGAATTAGAGCAAAATTCTTTTTTTATATAAGTGACCAAACCACCACCACGTGTTTTAACTCTGCTGCTTCTATTAAGGCAATTTGTTGCAAATCCATCGATTGATATTAAGTTGTTATCAATGTATTTGTTAAGCCACAATTCTTGAATAAGCAAGAAGCTACTGTTTTGGTGTAACCTCTTGTTTAAAAGCAGTTTTAACTAATCCATTTTGTCCAATAATGACCGTACATTCATCGATAAAACTAACGGCAACGTCATTTTCTTTATAGGAATATTTTTCGAAGCTTGCTGATAACCGGAGTGATGACTTTTTTTCTTTGTTTTAATATTTGATTGTTTGTAACATACAGGAATATTTAATTGTATATCCGATATAAGTACTTTTTGTTGAAGTAAAAATGTTCTATTAAAGCGAATTCTTTAAGAAGTAATCATAATCGTTATAATTTAATAAAAAAACTTGTGTATTTTAAATGTTTTAAAATAAAAAAACGACTGCTAATCAATGTAGAATATAATTGTGCATATATTTTGTCATTTTCCGATGTTTTTGAAAATGTAGCGCAGTTTGAGGGCCCGCTATTCCAACAACTTTAATTTAAATATTTACAAATGCTAAAATATATTTCTTTTAATATAATGTTTTTAATTTACATATTATTTAAAATAATGTTATTTATTATATAAGATTTTTAATAACATTATTTTACAAATTGTTTATTTTATTATTTACTTTTTAATTAATAAATAAGTTACCTTAAAATATAAAAATCTATTTTGCATATAGAACATAGTACGTTTCATATATTAAAATATGTGTTTTATATAAACTCTACTATGTTTAAAATAAATTTAGTAAAACTTTTATATTTTTAATAATAAATTTATTGTTTTTACAATTTATAGTCAACTAATTAAATATATTAGAAAACACAATGTATTATTTTACATTAATTATTAAAATAACAACTAAATATGTACTTATAATAAATTTAATTTAACTAAAATTACAAAGAAATGTACTTTTTAAAAACTGTATATTTTACAATAAAAAGTTTACATTATTTTAATGTCAGACCTAGAAATAAAAATTATTATATTATTTGTATACATTAAAATTATTTCTTAAGCTTGTAAATAATTAGTATATGATACCATATTTTTTATGTTGGTAGTAATTTGAACAATGTTTATTAGTTAGTTAAATAACTTTATTTTTAAAATTCTTTTGTGTAAATGATAATAACATTTTACAAATGTAAAAAATAGTTTAAATTTATTTATAAAATATTTATTTTATAAAATTAATTAATAACAAAAAGTTAGTTTATATATACAGTTTATATGTTGCTATTATATAAATAATAGTTTTATAAAAAGCAACAATGTTAAATGTTTTCTTACTGTATATTTGTAATAAATTATAAAACAAATATAAATTTTATTTATACCAATATTAAAATACCTAGTATTAAAAAAGTTTACCATTTATACCATAATTTAATAAACAAAATGTATATTATATTACAATTTTCTTTGGTAACAAATGTATTAATTACCTGTTATTATTATTAGTTTAGTTAAAAATAATAATTTATTTTATAACGTTGATTTTTTGTTAATAAATAATATTAACTATACAACTTATTTATTTGCATTTTGTAAAAATTAATAATAACATTATTTATTTTACATATTTATTTTTCTGTTATTTTATTACAAATATTTTAATTTTAAGTTAAAATTACATATTTACAAAAAATAATTTAATGATTTAAAGCATATTATATATATATATATATATATATTACAATTTTAAATTACTTGTAAATCAATTATTTTTTAATTATTAGTTGGTTAGTAACGTAATTTATATATATACTAAATAAATTAGTGTTAAAAATTTTTAAAAATTTAAGTAAATTAATTTGTTATCTTTTAATGTTTTTCTATTAAAAAATTATTAAGAATTTAAAATAATGTTAAATATTTAATGGTTGATTTATATTTACTTAGAAATATTTATTTAAAAATACTGAGTTAGCCAAAAAATTAAATTTTATAAAACGATGCCCATATAAATGGAATAACTAAACAAAATTAACACATTTTTAATAATAATCAATACATATTTATTTAATGTGTTTAAAATAATTATTTAAAAATGCATTTTAATACCTTAAGACTACGTTTCTACATCACAAAATTTATGTTCTTATCACCTCATTAAAAAAATAAAATCCAAATTAAAAAACATTACTTTATATTAAATAGTAACTAGTTAATTATTTTTTAATATTTTAACATTAAATAAGTATTTAAAAAATATGTTTATACTAAAAAAGTTACCATAGTAATCTAAAAACTGTTTTTGTGTAATGTTACTTTGAAAACGTTACTTCGGTTTTTACTTTAAAATGTTGATTTGTTGTTAAATTTAAGTTAAAAATAAATACTTGCATACAAATTAAAATTAGAAATTTTATTATATTTTGTTAAAGCAATTTAAAAATTATAATAATGTCTTTAATAATATTTTAGCTATTTTCTTAAAAATACTAAAAATTATTTTTTGTTTGTTAAAAAAATTATTATTTAACTTAAAAATAATAAAATACATTGTTTTGTTAAATTGTAAAATATAATTAAATTAAATTTAGTTATCTGCTATCTAGGAGTAGTACATATTACATGTTATATCTGCTTTATTACAGAAAGTTTAGTTAATTTTTTATTTTAACATAAAAACACAAAAATTATGTTTTGTAATAGTAAAATAAAATTGTTTTTAATACTAATTACTTTTAATTGAAGCTAATAATACACTGTCTTAAAAGGATTAATATGTTGAATAATAAAATAAGTTACTGTGTATAAACATTTTTGTACAAACTTAAAATTTTACTGTTGGACCAATATATATATATTTATATATATATATATATATATATATATATATATGTATATATAAGCAACAAATATTAAATTGGTTTTATAAAAAGTATTAAATAACCGTTATGTAAAAAATCATTTTAAATCATTTTAAACAGTGATTTTTTTCTAGTAAAATATATCAATAATTTTTACACTAATATATATTTTAGTTATGCCAGGGTTACAATTGTTTATAAACATAATAATATATCTTGGAATTTTAAAAAATTAGTTGCAATTGTATTTAAATTAATTTGTTTAAATAAAAAACTATAACATTAACTAAAATTAAAATTAAAATATTTTTTTAAATCGTTATTTAATAGTTCTAACATTAAAGTAATTTAGTTTTTGCATAAAAAAATTAATATATATAGGCATATCTAAATCAAGATATAATTGTTTTAATTATTTTTTTTTAAATTTAAAATACACAAATTATATTAGCATTTTAACCAAAAACATACAAGAACACCTGAGCCAAGTGGATATAAACCCAAAACATCTCATTTATTATTTAATATTTTGTAGCCAATTATACATAAAACAATTTATTAACCTTAAACACTAGATATATTTTGCATTATTAAATATTTTAAACGATATATTTTATGTTGGTAATTTTACTCAATTTAAGATTATAAATCAATTAAAATTTTATGTAATTTTTTATTAGTTACGATATATATCTACAATTATACTTGTATTTTAATTACCACATAATGTTATTTGTTTTATAATTAAAATGACGTTTTTATTGTATGTTATGTAATTGCTATAAATGTTTTAGAATAATAACTACGTTTTTAACACTAATTAGCTTAGGAGTTGTATATATAATAATAATAATAATAATAATTTATTACTCATAAATATCTTACAATATTGCTTTTTTTTTGACGTACAAACCACTTTACTGGTGTGATCACACACTATAAAATTTTTCAATATGTTAACATATATATATATATATTTATGAATATATATTTAAATAAATTAAATATTAATAATGTTATATACATTTTAAAAATAAATGAATAATAGAAATGTACAATTTTAGTTTGTAGGTAATATTTACACGCACAATTTAAACTAAAAATAATTTGAAAAAGGTTTGTTTGTCATAATTGGATTATTAGTAATCTGGGGGTTATATAAAGAGAAATAAATAAAAAAATATAAACAACAGTTAGAAAACAATAAACAATGTAAATAAAATAGTATTATTTTTTATTTAGATAAGCGATTTGCGACTTTTAAGTGAACAATATAATGAAATAAAATTTCTCATAGACCAAAAATAATCAAACGTTGTATGACTAGTGATATTGGGGACAGTATAAATGTTGATGTATTTTTTAAAATTAGTTTTAAAAACTTTAAAACTTTGTGTTTTTTTTAAATTGATTGGTAAGTTATTCCATAATTTAGAATATTTAATTGGAAAAAAATTTGCTTTCAGGGATAATTTATGATGCAATTTACGCACTGTAAACTCTTTATTTTTTAGTTTACGCTTAAATTTGTTTGCATCAAATTGTATTAAATAGTTTAAATTATTATTGAAAATTGATTTATGGAATTACAATAAATTCATTTGAATTTTTCTTAGGCATAAAAGCTCAAGATTAAGAAATTGATTTCTTCCTTTGAAATCCATATTTGATAAAAAACCAATAATCATTTTTGTAAAATATCTTTGAACATTTTTAATTTTTATTAAATTTGTTTTCAATGTAAAATTGTAAATAAAGCAGCAATAGTAAATTATTGGCCAAATAGCACATTTGAAGAAAGTTATTTTGCTTTCTTTAAAAACAAATAAATAAATAAATAAAATTATTTAGGTTTATTTCTATTTGGTGGTTAATGCACAATTGATAGAAGTTTAATAAATCTTCTTGTATGTTGCGGTGCGTCAATTTCAAGCTTCTCTCGTTGTAATCGTAAACAATTTTAATGTCATCCGCAAAAATAAATATTTTCCATGTGTTATTGCTCTATTAATGTCGTTAATATAAAGTAAAAAAAGGATAAAACCTAATACACTACCTTGTATGACCCCACTATTAATTTTTTAAAGCTTTAAAACTTGATTTCTAATTTTGACTACTTGGATTCTGTTTTTAAGAAACAATTTTAACTATAAAAGTAGTGGATTAAGAATGTCATATAAATTGTTTTTTTGAATGAACTTATTGTGGAGTACTTTATTAAATGCGTTTTGTAAGTCAATGTACAAGACAATTATAGATTTTCCTTTGTCTCTTTTTTGTGTGACATAGTCAAAAAACTTGATGTGTCATGTGAAAGTTAATTTTTTATGAGTAAATCCATGTTGGGGTGGATTTAGTAAATTATTGTTTGTTAAGTAATTTAAGATTTCAGACTTAACTATTTTTTTCCATAATGAAAGAGATTATTGACGTAGTGTTTATAGGTCTATAAGTATTCAAATTAGCTTTATCACCACATTTGAAGATGCGCGTAATATATGATTGTTTTTAACTTTCCGGATAAATACTATTTGTAAGATTAGTTTGAAATAAAAACCAAATCATTATGCTACTATATAAGAAGATTAAAAAAACTAAATGTTAACAATTATACTATTAAATTGTTCATTACATCATGCTTTTATCCTTTAATATTATATTGCTTACCCATGATTTTTCCTGGTTTATTAAAACAGGATTACGTTATTTTAAAAGATGCATATCATTAGTATCAAAATCTTCAGGAATTAAATATTCTATCTTATTGAATGATATTGTTGATAAACATTTAAAATCCTGTATACAATTAGCATCAAGGATTGAAAATAATAACAATTACCCGCTACATGCAGCTTTTAACAATTCTAAAGCTTCTAGAAAAACAAGAAGAACTTACCTGCACAAGAAAGCCAAAACTAATCAATACAAAAATTCATGTCTGCCCTACTTATCCAGAGTATTAACCAATCCAGAATCAAACAAAATTGAACTACTAAGAAACCTATCAAAGTAGGAATTGTTCCACCTACGCATTCATTTGAACTAATTTGGACATCTCACAATACAAGTTGTGCCTTATAATGACTAATTCTATGTACAGCAATTTTAAATATTTTTTTTAAAATCACATGCATACTATATAGACTATATTTATATTCATTAACATATGACATTCTATTTCATTTTGATCCCATTATTTGTACTACTACTTTTTTTATATTGATGGTAAAAATGTATTTTATGCTGAATGTATCTCTAGTGAGATATTAAAGCTTAATAATAATAATAATAATAATAATAATACAAAGTAGAATTGTGGCAACCATATTTTATTATGTTTGTCGTGATGCTATTTGGGTCAGGGTTGTTGGAGTTTTTGAGTAAATGGATCAGTTTTTTGATGTTATCTGGGGTAAAAAAAATCGTTGTTTTAAAGAAATTTATGTTTCTTGTTTTGTTTAAAAAGATATTGTTGTTGATTGTCTTTTATACAATGTATTGAATGCATTGCGTATATCCACAGTATCAAATAGAATTTGTGCATTGCATTTAAATATATGGGTATGGAATCTTTCGATTTAGTTTGGAATTTATAAATTTTTGATATGTTTTCGGTTATGTTTTTTTGTAGAACTGTATGTTCTTCAGATATTAGGGTGTGTATACGGTGTTATTCTAGCTTTTCATGTAGTCGAAGTATTTTAACAAATGTGTTAAAGCATTTGCTTTTATGATATACTTTATTTAGTTTTTTTTAACTTTATCCTGATATATTTAGGCATCCATAACTTACCATAGGTATTATAGTGTTTGCAAATGGGGAACAAAATTATGTACTGTATAGTTTATATTTGTAATAAGTTTGTGATTAATAAGGTTAACATTGTTTGATAATAGTAATTTATCCCAATTTAATAATTAAAAAAGTGTATTTGCTTGTGACCAATCAGGTAATTTAAAATTAATGTAATGGTTAGCTAATACTTTTGTGGTCGGTTTATGAAAATAAAAAGAACATGAAATTATTTTGTGGTCACATCCTGGGAGGGAGTTGTTTATATTGATGTGCTTTGCCATTATAATTTTAGTAAATATTAGGTCTAACATGTTTAGTTATCTAGTTGGTTTGTGTATGTGTTGAATCCAATCTTGCAACAAGGTAGTTGTAACAAATTTGTCATATTTGGGTGGGTAGATCAAGGAGGAACATTATATTTTAAGTAAATTAAAGTCATCTCCAGTAAGAAAATAATCAAATGGTTGAATTGATATGTAGTTAAACATGTTGATAAAATTGTTCAAATGTGCGTCCAAAAAATGTGGAGGATTATAGATACATGTTAATATTATTTTAAAGTTATCGTTGAGAATTATTGAAACGCCTATAATGTCTTGTTTATTGTTAATGGGTAAATCGTAGTGTAATGAAAAAAGAAGTTCTTACCGTAGATAATACATCTAATTTTTCTATGTTTAGTTCCGTCCTGTCTGAACATGTTATAAAGGTTAAATAATATTTTAAAATCGGGGATAGAATTATAGTACTATGTTTTAATTAGTAAAATTGCGCTTGGAGAGTAAATAAATGCATAGTTTCTTAAAATATAAATTTTATTTAAAATGGATTTGGCATTGATAATAACTGGGGTAAAATAATTAATGTGTATGTGTGTATGTGTAAATTGTTTTACTATTAACAAATGTTGTTTGTGTTGAACAAAATGGTTTAAATAATTTGATAATTGAAAATGCGAAGAGTGTATACGTTTATAATAATTTAGCTTAGGAGAGATTAGACTAAATTTGTTTAAATTAACATGTATTAAAATTAGTGATTTTGTGATGATAGAACGTACGGTTGTGGATTACGTGAGATTAGTTGTTGGATTTTGTGTAGAAGATTTTCGAGGTCTTGAAAATAAGTTTTGGGGCTGGGTTTTAAAAAAATTATTTTTCTGTTTTTATTTATTTGGGCACTAAAATATGGTGTTTTTATAAAATTGTATTAGGGGGTTGAGTATTTGTTAACAACGGGTTGGATACAAAGAACTGGGTTAACTGTACGATTTTGGAAAATAAAAAATTGTTTTTATTTTGGGAGGGGTTGTTTGTCTGATTATAATTGGTTGAGTAAAATATATTGTTTGATGGGGAATAATATTGTTGATGTTTACACTTTGTTTGTAATAATTTACTTTAGGGTATTTAACTTTAAATGCGGAGCCAAAAGTTGAGTAGTTATATGTTTGTAAATTTTGATATGTTCAGAAGGATATTAGCTTAGGTTTAGTTCTAAGTAAACTAGTAATCCGATTTGCAGTGTATATAATCGACTTGTTTGAGTAATGTAGAGGTTAAGCATGCTCCTGTGATAATTGTTGTAGGTTATAGGGTTTTTTAAGTAGATACTTTTTTAAATTGTTTATTGTAAAAGATTAATGATAAAATATGTGTATTAAGTTATTTGATTATATTAGTTGTTTGAGGGTTGCTATGTATAGTATCTAAAACAACAGTTTTGCATTTATTGGTCATTTAACTACAATGTTTGTAGCATATGCGTTCGCAGGGTGTATGGTCTTTAGATATGCTAATATTTTTATAATGAGTTAGTTTTTGAATGAGTTTTGAAGAGTTAATTAGTTTGGCAGCGTAGATATAGGACTCAAAACATATACGTATAAGGCATGTATGTTTGTTAAATTGTTTGCAAAGACGGAAAAAAGTAAAATTATTTTTGGATAAACTTGTTTTGTTTAAACAAAATATATACGTCATGACGTATTTTTTATGTGTATTTTATCAGGTACGTTAAATAAGATGACGTTACATGAACGTTTTAACTTATTCATTATTTCCAACGATATGGAATTAATTAATGTATTAATGTTAGTTATGTCCGATCTATTAAAGCTGTTGTTGACATTGGTAAAATGGTTAAGCGGCAATAGTTTTTCTACATAATTTTGAAGATTATTGATTTGGGCTTTTAACTCCAATAAATTATTGTTTTTTTGCGTTATTTACCTTAGTTTGGTTATTATTGGTATTATCAAGAATTGTAGCTTTATCAAAGTTATTTACAATGTTTGTTAACATGACTGTAGAATTTAAATTAATATCTTAAATCTTGTTAGATTTATGCATAAAAACATCATCAAGAACAACTTTAGGATTACTAAAATCTGTTAAATTAACCCATTCGTTAGAATAAGCTATTGAGAAAATATTAATATATTATTTAGTTGATAAAAATAAATAAACGTAATATATAATTAAATATATTAAACATTACAACAATATGATTAACAATTATTGAATATTTAGTAAAAAAATATAATTCCTAAAGTTAGGTTTAAAATTTTTTAACTGCCGATCTATATATATATAAATTTAAATTAATTTTTAAAACTATGTTTTATAAAACAATAAATTAATTATATAATAGCATTCATTTAAAAAAAAACATTTTTATATTATCCTATTTTTAAACATTAATTATTTATTAATTTATTAATTGTTATTAACATTAAACTAACAATCTTTTAAATGTTATTTATAGGTGGTATAATCGTTTGTATAATATAAATATATAAAAAATTATTTAAATAATTATATATATATATATATATATATTAATTTAATTACATTTGTTTAAATTATGCTTAACACTATATTTTTTTTTCTACGTTAAACTGTATAAAATGTACATTAAGCGTTCTTTAAAGTATGCTTGTAAAATTAGTTTTTATAATTTAAAATTCTTTATTAATTTTAATGTTTGTTTACACTAAATTATATTATGTATTTTGTTAGTCTTTGTTTTATAGTTTTATAATTTAAAGCTTTTAAAAATACCCAGACTACTTACCTACACATAAAAGTAAAACAGATTAATTCAAATACTTATGTCCGTTAAACCTACTTAGAATATACATGGATTTGTTTAGAACTATGTGTAATAAATACATTATATAACTTTTAATTATTAATGTAAATTGTATACAAAATTTAAAATGTTTATTAAGAACACCATTTAATAAAAAAAAATTTTATTATTTTTGAATACCATGATTTCATTCTTATTTAGAAATGCATCAATCGTTCACAGTTGGTTTAGTATAAAAATATAAATCATCAAATATTTTGTAGTTACTATATTAAAACATAGACGTTAATACTAAATGCATTAAAAATAAAATAATGAATACAATTATGCATCACAGCAACAAGGAATTAAACGGACAAAATACAGAAACGTTTAGAGTTACACACACCACGTTATGTTTTATAAGCACACCAATAAATGTCCCTCCCAATTTTTGTGCAATAAAATAATAATTATTGTTTAAAAAATTGACAATTGTAAAAATTAAAATAGAAACATGTTATAATAACATTTACAAAATTATATAACAAGAAATGAGGCGCACGTCAAGCTACACGTCCATTGAAGTGTTATCTATCCTTTTCTCATTTTTTAAAAGATTATTGCAGTGTATTGTTTTGTACTACGTAACTTGTTTTATTTTTATTATTGTAATTTTTTTTTTGTTTTTTATAATTGTTAACTTCCACTACGTGGATTTTACCTTAATTTAAAAAAACATTTTGTGACTAATCCCCTTTACCTCACCATTCTTTTTATATTTTCCACCTGAAAACTTAAGGCAATTTAAGAACCGAGTACTAAAAGGCATTTTAACCTACTTAACCTGTAAAAAATCCTAAATTTTGACAGTTTTAAAAACAAATTAATTTGTTTTATTAAACTAAAAACATTACAGGTAAGCAATAAAACATTAAAAAATAAACACGTAATCCAACAAACAATTTAGTGATAAAATAATTAACTTTTTTTTTTATCTTTTTATGTAGTAACACAAGGATTTATTTTTTTATAAATATATGTTTTATTTTATTAAACCAGGTAAATTTGTTCATATGTTTACCACATGATACTTAAGTTTGTTACAGGTACATATATATGCCTAATTTAATTTAAAGGTTTCGTTTAATTTCATTGTTTTTGCTAGAATTCTTTTTGTAAATTTCACCATTTTACATTTTAATGGTCTTAAATGAAAATTAAACTTGGTAAACTACTGTTTAACTGAAACAATAAAATTTTGACATTTTTTAGTAATGCACAAAACTTTAATATTAATAAATTTAAACAAATGTTATTACTGTAAAATTTGTTATAATTATACGTACAATAAAAATAAAAATAAAGATGGTACTGCTCCTTGTAGATATATTTTGTTATTTTTTGTTGA
>JAKXYG010000849.1:0-12184 GCA_025895645.1 Cardicola forsteri
CTTTTACTCAATTGCCACCTAACAGCCCGGATATCAATGTTATTGAAAATTTTTTCAGTATGCTAAAGCGCAATATAAGTAAGCAAACTGAAATTGAGGATTTATGTGAACGCATTCGGTTTGTTGTTCAATATGAGATGAAACAAGAATATATCAACACTCTCATTGACAGCATTCCAAAACGCCTAGATCAGGTTGTTCAAAAGAAAGGCGATCACATAGATTATTGAATTTTTTGAACTTTGTCATGTCCTTAATCATTTGGTAACTGAAAAAATTGCATGTAATCTGTATTTTTATTAATAGTTGATGTTATGAATCATGTTAATCATCTTACTCCATTTCCAATTTTGCACCCGTTGATATTTTATACAATTTTTTTAACTTACAATATATATGCATATATAATTATTTTATTTTTTCAATTATATAATATTGTATATTTTATAATTGAAGTGACGTTTCTCTTGTATGCTATGTATTTACTGGAGAGGTTTTAGTTTAATAATTACTTTTTTGCAGTAATTGTTGGGAGCATTGTATATATATATATATATATATATATATATACATATATATATATATAGTGTAAAACATTTAGTCACAATTCATAAACTACTTAAGCCGTACTAGTAGTATAGTGCCTTCAAGCAAAATGTACATTGTATAGAATTATCGATATTCATCACTTTAATAACAAAAAAGCATTTAACGCATTAGTAAATATTTATCAGACAATAATAATGAGACTTTAATTTTTATTTGTTTTATTTATAATATATTTTAAAAACTTTATTTTTAAATACAATATTCTAATATGATTTATATATCAATATCCTATCCTAAAGAAAATATCCTATAAAATTTTATTTAATCCAACGAGATATTTATTTCAATTAGACCTACCAAAATTATTATCAGACAAGTTTTCTGTAATCTATTAACCTTTCTTTTGTTACTATCATTTGTTTATTAAGAAAAATTATTTCTGTCATATTTTGGGCAATAAAAGTACAAGTTTATCAATAAAAAGTGACTTTTTCTTCAGTTTTCAGTCGTGCGTCGTGCTATTACTTTATTGCAGTTGTTTGAGCTCAAACCCTTTTTCTTTATTCAGACTTAAAACTGGCTAAATTAATTTATTTATAATTTTCTATAAGTACAATCCTCATAACAATTACTGCAAAAAAGTGATTATTAAACTAAAACCACTCTAGCAACTACATAGCGTACAATAGAAACGTTACTTCAATTATAAATTATACAATACTACATAATAATTGAAAAAAAACTATTATTATATATACATATATATTGTAAGTAAAAAAATTGTATAAAATATCAACTGGTGCAAAATCAAAAATGGAGTAAAAACGTTTAATCACAATCCAGTTTAAAATGTGTTAGAAATACAATACAAATTTTAATACATGTTTAATCATTATTTTAAAATTTTAAAATTAAAATTTTTAAGTTTAAAATAATTTAAGTTTGAATATTGCAAACAATTACTGTTTTTTATTATAAAAAATTAAAAAATTATTTTTTTACAATATAAAATGTCAAATTATTTTATTTAAAATAAAAATAGAAAGTATGTATTTAAAAACTGAAAATTAATTTTTAAAAATCTTTTTTGGATCTACAGTTATACATAGTAAATTGTCTGCATAATTAATTAATATTTTTAACAACATATTTTTAACACATATTTTAAATATTTAAATTTTAAATTTTATGTAAATTAGTTTAGTTAACTTTGTAAATTAGTAAGCAACAGGTAAACCTTAGAAAATAGTTTATTTAGCGTAGTTAATTATTGTGCCCCTTCCCTATATTGCTTTTATAATTTCAACATATTTATTTTGTATAAAGTTTAAATTACAACAAATAAGCTTGTATTTGTACAACTTAAAACTGAAAGCTATTAATTTTTATTATTAAATAAAAGAGGTAATTTAATTTTTTATTATGTAGGTGAGATATTTCAATCAACTAAAATAATAAGTGTTTTTTTATATTTACAACCATTTTTTAAGACCCAAACATTATTTTAAAATTTGAATACAATTAATATTATATTTGAAAATAATATTTATATTAATTATTGATTTAAAATTAAACGTAAACTACAATTTAAATAATAGAAAATTATCAATTTATTTTTTAATTTAAAATGTATTTTCAAAATGTACGTAAATTAAATAAAAAATATTTTTAAATTGTTGCAAATAATGGGCAGTTTACAGTAAACAAAAGCTCATATTATTTTATAAATTGAATGATAAATTTTATTATATTCAATTTGTATTAAAAGATTTAATGTATATGCGTGTTGATCTATAATGACGCCAGGTATTTAATTTAAATTTGTACAAGTTGAGAATTATAACATAAGGAATGAAGCTATTTATTAGCATTGTAATATAGAATTTTATCATTCAAATTATTATTTTGTAAATTTGAAATATTAAAATTATTATTGACAACCTAAAAAATAAAATAAAGCTGGAGAATAAATAATACAGTAGTGTGTAATAATAAATACTTTTAATAAAAATATGCAAATATTAATTTATTTTTCTATGCAATTATTGGAAGTTACACTTAAATTAATTAATATACATATTTAATACAAATTTTAATTTAATTATTTTAAAAATTAAATATTAAACTTATACATTTTACTGAGCAAACCACAATTTAGAAATTAAAAATACGTATGCATTTGTTTAAAAAAATGTACTAAAGTTTAATTTTTTATTCAGATTTTTTAATTTAATGTTTTCTAATTATAAACAATGTATTTAGAATTTTACAATAATAAATACAGGCTTTTTTATTTTTATTTTGCAGATTTAAACTAAGTAAGTATATTAAGCATTTAAATTATGATTCTATGAACATTATAGAAAACTACATTAATTGTAAAATAAAAAAGTTAAAAAAATTTGTATGATTTACATAAAAAGTATGTTCTTAATAACTGAAGACGAATAGTTATTAGTTTATAATAACTTTACCGTTTAATCCTGGCTGCACAGTCTGTAATTTTTTTGTAACCATGGTTGGATGGGAGCTCGTGAGTGGCCGCATTATTTCAGCCAGATTCAACAGCAGATTTGCAAAAATAACAATTATGCAAGTGATTAGTTACAAAGTTTTTTGGATGATGTTCCAAGAAGAGGTATCAAAATATGGGTCACTGATTTTAATGCAAAATTAAACAAAGACAGATCTGGGTACTTCTCAAATGTTGGACCACATGGTTATTCTAATAACATAAATGATAATGGTTATAGATTATTGACGCTAAACAGTCATTGTGGAATGAGTGTTGGCAACAAATGTTTTGCTCACAAAAATATACACAAAGCAACGTGGGTTTATCCCGACGGAAAAACAGCAAGCGAGATTGACTACAGTTGCATTAGCAAAAAATTGCGATTTTTTTTGCAAGATGTACGCGCATATCGCTGTGCAAATGTGCTTCTAATCACAATCTTGTTTGCGGAAAAATCTCGTTTATAATTAAGAAAATAGGTACCACAAATAATTACTTTTATTTTTGTGTGGGAAACTTAAGCGGCAAAATATTTCAAACCAATTTTACGATTCATTAAAAAATACATTTCAAAATCTGAAAAGGGTAGAAAAGTCTTATGATTAATGGAAATTGGTTTAAAACCCAATTACAAAATGTGCAGCAAATGTGCTGGGTAGAAGATGTCGCTCTACAAAGAAACAATGGATTTCATCAGTCACCTGTAATCTAATTGATCTCAGAAAGAAAACAAAATGTGAGAGACATCAGTCTAACAATCCTGTTATCTGGAAAATATTAAATAATAAGTAAAAAACTTTAGATAAGCAGGTTAAAGATGCTGCCGCAAAAAATAAGAATGATTGGCTAGAAATTAAATGCAAAGAAGCAGGTAAGGCTCCAGCAAAAAGTGATTCCAAGACTCTGTATAAAATTGTGGAACAACTGTAGGGAGTTAGAAAAAATACCAATATTCCAATTAAAGGAAAAAATGGTTGTTTACTTATGATAGATGATAAGCAATCATCCAGATGTGTAGAAGATTTTAAGGAAATACTTAATTAGCCCATGCTAAATACCCTCATAAATTTTAATAATAATAAAGATATGAATGTGATTCAAAATCCGGAAATATGTACTGATAACATTTCTGTAACTGAAATGATTTATGCAATTCAAAGGTTAAAAAACAATAAAGCAGGAGGACTTGACAGGATAACTGCAGAGATGGTTAAACATGGAGGTGATGTTGTAGCACGCCAGCTTGTTCATTTATTTAATGTTATATGACATAATAAATAAGTGCCAAATGATTGGCGGCAAGGAATAATTGTTATAAATCACAGAAAATATAGCTAAAAACTATTCGAAAGATTTAATTGAACTGAATGTTTCAATGGATCAAGCAAAACGTTTGTCAGAATGTTTAAATACGTAAAAACATTTTGTTGTAGTTTTGTAATAATAATAATAATAATAATAATAATAATAATAATAATAATAATAATAATAATAATAATAATAATAATAATAATAGTGGTTAACACTACTTTAACTGTTTACCTAATGCATTAGATAAATATCTTTAAAAGCAACAAACATAATTTTTTTGATAGCATTTATTGAGAAATTCTATCACACCTTATTCAGCATTAAAAAATTAAAATGGTGCTTTTTATGTAATTTTATGTTATTAGAATTAAGAGTTTAGTTACACTGTTATGTTTAATAGGTTTTGAAATAAAAAATGTACAAGTAACACATTTTTAATTATTGTTACAATTTTGACAACTGATTAAATTATATTATGCTACATTATATAAATAATTTAGCGTATGGTATTAAGTAAAACAAAGAAAACTAGTGGATTTAAATATTGCAGATAATATTGCTTTGTCTAGTGAAATACTAGAAATTGTGGGAAATATTACGCTAAAATCACGTGTGCGCAAAAATCATAATGCTCGGTTTGCTAATTTTGCTCAATTTTTGCTACATTTTCCTTCTTTTTATTAAATTGATAAAAATACCGAAACAGTGTCGGAGTGACAACAATGGTCAGAAAGTCAGATTTGAAACTGAGTAAAGATGAGTAAAAATCCTATTATTGATACTTAATGCGGGCAAATGTTTGGTTTCGCTAAATGTCTAATTGCAAAAAACGTTTTTTTTAAACTTTAAATCATACCCTTTAGTGTTATCAATATTAGTAACAATGCCAAAATCTAAAATCAATGTTTTAATAAGAGGAAAACCATCATGTTGAATACACTTTAAAAGAAAACGTTTTTTGATATTTCTGCTTTAGCATTATTATTAAATTATTTTATATACCATTCTAATTATTATTAACAAACAAAGTATATTTTAATTTTGCAAATGTATCTAAATAATTTTTTTTAATTACTGAGTAATGTAATAACTATTTGAATGTCTCTGTTCAATTTTTTTCAATATGCGTTTTTCTTAAACTTGTAATTATTAAATGTGTAATACATAGACTCGAATTTGTATAAAATTGCATTTACGGAGTGCTTATAGTTCGATATTTTTAATTAAACAAAATTGATAATTAACAAGTTAATTATAGCCTATTTATAGTTTGTGTTAGGAAAGGTTTCTTTTAAGCGTAGAATTAATAAATTTTAGTTTGTTATTTATTTCAAAACAATAAAAAATTACTAAAATGCATTGTGCTTACCATAATTGTTAAAACAATTGTAAATAGTATACTGTTAGTAGTGCCTAAGTATTTTTAAAATAAAAATATTTATACCAGACTGAAGCATAGTAATATAAAATACTTTTTTATTTTTACTTCCATTTATTAATTAATAATCATACGTAATCATACAGTATAAACGTCATTTATAGCTGTCAGTCTACGTAAGTTAATTCCAATTGCTTTGTATTTATATAATATTATGCAAACTTTGGTAATCTCATTTACATTAGAGTATATTTTTTATTGTTGTTCCATTTGTTTCTGTAACAATAATTTCATATTTTCAAAAAGTGTAATTAGTAAATCAGTAATCCAATTTTAATCCGTTTTTAAAAAAGACATAAAACGGCACAGTTGATGTGGTATTGGTGTAGCAAAGCATATTTAAAATTAGGTTTAATGTTTACTAAATACTTTTTAAATTAAAAATAATTAATTATTATCTAACAATGAATACGTTTTTCTGTTTATATAATATATTCAAAATATATCCACTAAAATATTTATACAATTAATAATCATAATAGATTAACAAACATTTTTAAATTAAAAAAATTAAGTTATATTATTATTATTTATAACCTCATAATTTACTCATTCAATAATTTTAAAGTTAAAATTAGATAGTAAAACGTATTAAACAATTTAAACAATTTTTTAAATAATTAATTTAAGTATCATATATTAGTTAGTAAATATAAATGTTTACTGTAATTTACAGGTTATTTATAAAGTATTTATTTAATATATTAAAAACGGATTAATTTACCTAAAATATTATTTTAAAGTATTTTATATTTAAAATAATTAATAGATTAATTTAAACCAATTAAAAAAATTAAATATACGTTTCAGTATTATCAATAAAAGTTAAAAACTTTTGAAAAAAAACATTCAAACAAAAAATTACAACAAAATGGTTCTAAATAAAGTTGTTTTAATATGTTTACTAATAGCTGCATGGAGCTATATAATTAATAGTGATGAATATAATCAATTTTTAGTTGTAAAACCAAATATAAATGAATCTGATTGTTCAAACTTTATTCAAGATTTACATTATTTTATGCTTTATGTATCAAAAATGTACAATTTAAGTAGGTTTACTTGCATTCCATAATAAAATATTGTTATAATAAAATGTTTTTGTTTCAAACATTTGTCTTACAATTAAATTTAACAAGTTAATTCTGTATGTTACTCCTATTAATGTAATTGAAATGTTACATCAAATATATAGTCCGCAATCTTTAAAAAGTGATTTAGAATTAATTTTTTTAAACCAAATATGTTTTATTAATTGTTATGTTTACATATATTTATATAAACAATCTGCCGTTAATTTTGAATAGCATTACATAAATATTTTTAACAGCTAATCATACACATTCCAAAAAGCATAATCCACACAAAATATCCATAGTGGCAATTAATATGTTACGTGACAAATGTTTGCAACATTTTGAATGCACTAAATTTATAACTCCAGTTTTAACTTGTATTCAGCACAAATACAATTTAACTAATTGTCAAAATTTAACCAAAGCGTACACATTGCATCATAAAAATAACAAGTACGTTAAATATTTTTTCAGCACACTGTGTTTTAAATTAATTTTTTAAATGTTTAAATAAGTATTTACAAATGTACTGGTAACTTGATATTAATTTATATCGATTAACGTTTATCTAAATGTATTAAAATATTGGATAAATGATTACTTGAATAATAAATACACTAAGCATATAGTTATTTATAAATGCTACATTTTTTGTATAGGGATCCAAAAATACACCGTTTGCTTAATGTAATCCGAGAACCAAACCAAACCAATTGTCAAAATTATCGCGAAGACGTAATGTCATTGTACGCTTTAGCAGGAATTATAAACCAGTTTGGTAAGTCCACATTATGTAAATATTTCAATTATGGCTTCCTATTGTAGAAGGTGTAAATTATTATTTATAACATTCTTGTATTGATTAACAATTTTATTGTTTTATGTTTTTTGTTTTTTTTAGTTATGTATAAAGACGTTGTGCATCATGTTATTGACTTTGGCGTTACCAATACAACACTTACGTTGCGTCATTATTGCAGTTTAAACAACACTTGTGTACACTATGTTAAGCCAATTCTTTACGGAATTGAACACAAATATGACAATTTGAACGAATGTGCGCATCTGATCAAAATGTTTCAGTTGCCAACAGTCTAATTGTCATAGTCGATCAATGTACTTTACACATTATGTTATTTGTAGCCAATATGATAATTTAAAATCTTGGTTAATATACATAATATTATTGTAGATTAATATTTTTATTAGTGTTGGTAAAGGTTACTCTATGTTTTAAATTTTTTAAAATTATTTACTTTTAAACGTTCAGTTTTACATTTGCTAAAAATTTAATTTTTGTTTCTTGGAAATTGTTGTTAATTATATATACATACATATGTTTTGCTAGTTTTATTTAAAAAACCTTTTTTTTTAAATATACTATTTTTGTTTGTGTTTATTATTTTTAAAATTGTAATTTTTAAAATAAAAATAATTTTTTTTTAATTTCCGATAAGAAAACAAAAATCAAGTTACATTTTGTTTACTGCAATTGATAAATATAACTGATAATAATATAGTTTGGTTCCCTTTTGGTTTTATCGTTTGCTTGTATTTCTAATGCAATAGAAAGAATTTGAATTATAAATGAAACACGTGCCAATTATTTAGTATTAATTGCAAATATATAATTTTATTTTGCAATTTTATGACACGTCAGTTCGCATTTATAACAACAATCGTTGTCTATTATATAATACTTAAAACAAATCAGTTTGTTTTACAAAATTATTACTTTTTACAACAATGTTTAACTAATCAAAACACCATTAAGTAAAAAAAATAAATTTGTTTTCTTCTATTTATACAATGTTTTAAAAAACCATCAACTACTTAATAAATAAAAATAATTTTATTGTTAAAAATTATGTTTTTATTGCAACTAATACATGTTGCCACATTATGTGTATTATATGTCGGAATAGTAGAAAGCAATAGACTCCAAACTAGTAGAAAATGAGGGTTCTTGTTTGGCTTTGTTCAATTCCCACTTGTTGAAAAAAATTTGCAGTTAAGCAATAAAAACCAGAAATATATATATTAACACTAGAATTTTTGTAAATCATGATTAATTAATTTTTTATATGTAAAAATATTTAATTTCGAGTTTTTAAAAACAAGTGTTTTATTTATTGTTTTGTTTGCCGGTTACCATACATGTTGATTAAACAAAGTAAAATGATTACGCTACTATAAATTTCAACATGTCAGACTAATAATAGTAATTTATTGTTAAACAATTATTTTTATAATTTGTAATATACAAAATTTAAAATAATTTATTTTGTGTAAAAATAAAACATAAAGGTTGCATTTTAAATGTAATAACTTATTTCATTAGCCTATTATCCTTTTGTAACAATCTAACCTTGCATAATCTAATTATGTAATCCAAAATCAAACTTCACAACATTAAATTAATAAATGCAATTTGAACGTTTAAAAAAAAGTTAAAAACAATCAACATTACCTAAAATGTAAAAAATTATATATTTCTTATTTTACTTATTTGATTATGATTATTTTAATATTTTAAGAAAAACATTTTTCAGCAAGTGAACATTTACTAAAGCCAAATGAAGGCTTGCTCAATTTATTATTATGATTATAATTATGATTATGATAATGATTATGATAATAATAATAATAATAATAATAATAATAATAATAATAATAATAATAATAATATTATTATTATTATTATTATATTTCTACTACTTTAAATATTTTGCGGAAAATATGTTTCATCTATGGGCGTTAAATGTACCTTTATCAAAATATGTGCTAATGTCAACAGGAATCATAATAGTTGAAATGTCCATGCATTTGCTGAAAATAATCTATTTTGGTGTCAATATAGCAATTGAAGCTTAAATACTAGACTTATAATTGATACATTCAATACCAACTAAATGAGTAGCCTGGTTTCACATTACTAAATGTTTACTTGTTAAAGTAATAAAATTAAATTTACAAAAAATTAAAGCTTTTATTATTCACAATTACATTTTTAAAATATTTACAATAAATGACGGTTGACGCGCTAAAATGGATGCACTGTAATACTTTGTAGCATTATCGTCTAGTAACTTATCTCAGACATATCTAACTCTTACTAATACATACTTTAGATAAGACTTTAGCAATACACCTTAAGTACAATTAATCACAAAACTATTTTCTAATTATAACATATAACAACACCCATTTTTGCAATAAAGCATAATATCACCATTTGCTAATACTTAAATTAAAAACACACAATTTGTTAAAAAATTAATAGTATTGACTCAAATACATCAATATATAAAATAATTGTTACAGACTTATTATTTTGGTATTACGCATAATAGTATATTTTTAATTAAAACAAAATGAAAAAAACCGTATTAAATTTAAAAGATGCATGTTTATAAACAGTATAAATAAATGTCAGTTTCCAGCACAAAATAGTGAAAAATGATTGCAAAACAAATAATAACGGTAATATTGAATGGATTTTGTTAATAATGTATTTAAAGTTTTCTGTTTTGACTATAATAATGCATGTCACTGGCGGAATAGACATTCCAACACTACTGAAAAACAAAAGAAACCCAAGTGAAAAAGATTGCTTCAATTTCAAACAGGATTTGAAAGATTTTATGTATCTTGCTGCATTACAACATAATTTGAGTATGTTCTTGCAAATGTTATGTGAATCTCATTTTACTATTACTATTATTATGTTATTATTATTAGTAATATTAATATTACATAATATATTTTATTATATATATTATGTAATTATTTTTAAGCTTTTTAAACTGTTTGCATAATAACTGTCTAAATCAGACAGTTAACAACTTGTCTTGCAAGGCGTTTATAATTTTCAATAAAATGCTGATCAGAAGTAACTCAGGAATATTGAAACTAAATAGAGGCGTATTGCTAAATTATTGTCTAAGCTAAAGACTAATAAATGTTAGACACGTCTAAGAGAATCAACAAATATTATATGCTTTAAATTAATTAACAGCGCATATATTTTAGATTAAATTTTGTTATATATTGTGTAAGTTTTAAATATACATGCTTGGATAATATGTATAACACGTATGAATATCCGCACATATATAGATTATACAATTACCTAATTTACTAATTATATATTTTGTTGTACATAGGTGTAACATTAATACTGGCTAAACTTACGAAAATTGCTTTTTTATGTAACATTCAAATAACAAAATCAAAATAATTTGTTATATTTTAAAATTTTAATTGTAGTTACTAATACAACTTATACAGCTCTTGTTGACAATCACGGTGTTTTTAGAGCCACCAATATGTTGCGTGATGCTTGCTTGAAAAACTTTGAATGCACCCAATTTGTCACACCACTTTTGTTACAAATCATAGATAAATACGATTTGGATAAATGCTGGAAATTGGCTAATGCATATGTTTTAACAAATCAAAGTAACAAGTAGAGATTTAAATTATTTTGCATTTTTAAACCGTATTATGCAGTATCTGAAGAACATTATTATTATTATTAATATTATGATGATGATTATTATTATGTTTGATGAATTGTTTTTATTAATGTCACGATGCAGTATATAAAGAAGAAGTTTTTAATTTACTTATTTTTCGTCTAATTATTTAAAGTAGCTTCTTTGTGCTTGCACAGGTTTATAAACGTTTAAGTACATTTTAAAATATTTTGTCATATTTTGATTAGGCTTCCAATAACGCTTTATAACTTAACTTAAGAAGTTCTTGATTATAACAACACTAGTGCCTGAAAATTGCAGAAATTATTTATTTAATTTATAATATTTTTGTCTTTTCCTACTTTAATGTTAATGTACGTGTGAACTATATGCAAAGGTATTGTTTAATACTTTTATTTATGTAGAGATCGACGCATCCATCAATTGATCAACGTAATACGACAACCAGATAAATCTGATTGTCAAAACTATCGTGAAGACGTACTTTCATTGCTAAGTCTGGCTGACATTTTACACAAACTTGGTAAGCTGACATTTTGTTTCGGCGCATCAATTTAATTTTAGTATGTTTTTAATTTAAACATTTTTATATTTAATATAGGAAAGTCAATAGGATTTTTAAGTAATATAGCTAATTATATTTAATTTTAACTAATATAAATGGTACGAATATAATTTATATAATTAAATGCAATTTTGAGTATTTTGTTAACATTTGGTTAAATAATAATAATAATGATAATAATAATAATAATAATAATAATAATAATAATAATAATAATAATAATAATAATAA
>JAKXYG010001117.1:0-107098 GCA_025895645.1 Cardicola forsteri
ATATTTTTAACACAATTGTCTTCAAAATTTTCCAAAAATTTCTTTATATTAACTGTTGATGAACAGTTAATTGTTTTAAGCTCTTGTTATAGATTACATATAATTAATTTGTAAAGTTATTACTAGAAAAAAATAGTAGTGTTTTTTGTGTGTCTTAAATGTTTTCTAATCAATTTTAACTTTGTTAAAATAATTAATTTACCAACTTTATTCTCATCTAGATAGAGGCACCAAGTGCTGGAGTGGTCTAGCGGTACAGCACTCGACTTGGACCTGAGTGGGCATGGATTAAATTCCCAACACCGACACTAAATATGGGCCCAGGTTTGATTTCGCTAAAATGCCCTCTGTAAAAAATGCGTTTTGCGTAAAAGATTCAAAGTAGTAAAAATTAAAAAAAGTGAGTATTTTGTTTGATCAGATTAAATGTTTTTTTTCGTGGTAAAATATGTTTCTTGTAAGAAAAGTTAAAAAACACCAAAAAATATATTTATTTTATTTGTATATTGAATGGCATGATTTGTGTGTTTTGACAAACTTACATGAAAATAAAGAATTATTATCCAAATAAGACCGAGAACAATTGAAGGTTTGCCATCGACAATATCCGTTGGATTAATATTTACCAATTTTACCTTCAACAAACAACGTAAAACATTAAGCATACATTTATTATAGGTTACAACAATGCATTAATTAGATGTCGTGTAAACAATAAAATAGACTAAAAAATGACTTAAACCTAATTTGTTTTTTTTTGGTAATGCTTAGTTATATACTTTTTTAACAGATAAAATTTTCATTTACTCAATAACGCATTAAGTAAATAGTATCAAACACAAACAAAATATTTTAAAGCATTGAGTTCTCTTTATAATTCCAAATAAAAATACAAAAAGACGTAGATTGTGAAATGAATTTCATTTCGTATATTTTCGTCAATCACAAACATATACAATTTCGGTAAATATATACAAAAAAGAGGGTACAATTAATTAACATTTAAGTTTGTACAAATCATTGACATCCGCAAACACAAACATTACGACCAACCTAAGTTTAATGTAATGACAAATTGTTTTAAAATAGGGTTTTAAAAGTAGATACAACGATAATATAACAAAATAATTCCACCTTAGCCAGTTCTAAGTATGGATAAGAAAAAAAGAGGGTTTGGATACAAGACTAGTAACTTCTGTAAAAATTAAATTATTGCTAAAGGGACAACAAGAAATTACAATTTTATTAAATTACGGCAAAAAGTTATAGGCATGATTCCAATAACGCGGTTTGACAAAATCCGAATAAAATGTCAACCTTTGATATACACAATTGTTAAAGCCAATTATAAAATCATGCGGAACAATTTTCTTACTACATGCTTTTAATAACAAAAGGGTTTTGAAATAAATAAATAAATAACAAATTTAACAAAGCAATGTTTATATGAAACTTTAACTTGGGAGCACAGTTGGTAAAGTATAAATCAGCATCATTATCATCGGGGATAAACATTCTCCGACTGTTATTACCGCTCAGAACAGTTCAAATAACTAAAAGTGTACAAAAGATTAACTTCTTTAACGTACACTGAATGAACAACACTTGAGATGTATTTTGACTTTAAATGTTAATTACATCCCGAATTAAACCTGGCTAATACTCATCATTAACTGCAAACGGTAAAATGCAATCGGGTGCCCCATTAAACAATTTATTTGAATGAATATAAATAATAGGACTGAGTTTACGTGCTACAATGTCCATTCAAATTATTTTTTAACCACCCGGTCTATTTATCTATTCTGGTAATGGTTGTTGGACTTCTTGGTAATACATGATCAATCCATTTTAATCATCTTTCTTTTATTGTGTTAGAATTACACGACTACAAAATTTGGAAATAGTTGAAATATTTTATTAGTTTTTAGACGGTAGTGTTTATGTAAAAATTAAATCTGGTTAGAAATAGGATAAGCTTAAATTTAAGCCTTGCTATTCAGCACAAATTGGGTCTGGTTTTTCTAAATGTTTCCCATGAAATAGTGCAAAGGAAAATTTTACAAAAAAATTTAATTGTTTCATTGTTGCAAAGTTACTCACATTTTTTGAACTAAGAAATTCCAATGCAGTTTTGACATTAGCTAAACAATGAATTCTTTGCATTTGTGATCTGACGTCAGCTTTCTGCAAAGTAAATAAAAAAACCGCAACATATGGAAATTAGTTGCATTTAATGTAACCAATAATTTTTGTAGCTTTTTATAATTTATTTGTTTGCTTATAAATAGTTATTTTTAATCGTGCAGCAGCATTATATATTTTATAATTTGTTATTAAAGTTAATTTTAAATGTGAAAAAACAGCCTGTTTATTAAAAATTTCTAATTGTACCTTTTCTGTAGACACATGGAAAATGGAAAAGTATACTGTTTTGGAAAATATAAATTGGTAAATTATTTGTGCAGTTTTTATATATTTATTATTACAAAATATTTAAAAAAAATGGAGAATCAAAGAGTAGGGATAGAAAATATTTCATTTACAAAACATTGCAGGAGGAATAACTATTTTCAAAACTGCATTATGATAGAAAAGAATATTACTACAATTAGTAAAAATTAAAATTAGATATTGTTGCAATTTACTCCAAACCCACTTAGATACAACATAATTTTAATTTGTATTATTATTATTGTTTTGAATATTTTACGAGAAACATGATTTAGCAAGCCATACAATAGCCTACATTTAGTACAGATGATGGGAATCGAACCCATGGCTATCTAAATTTGAATTAAGCGTTGCATCGCCAGAATACTCCGGTAATTAAATCTCAACTATAAATAATAATAAGTCTAATATAACAATTCTAGAAACAAATAATCCCTTAAAATCAATTGATAAATATAACCGAAGCGTACTATATATGTTAGTAAACCTGGCAGTATGCAAAGACCTATATGGTAAAGTTTTAGTGAAACCGGTAGTAAGGTTGCTACCTTAGAATTGATCAGATTCACTATAAATAATAAATTTACAGGTCCAACGTCATTCACCCGCAGCTCAGTGGTTTAAGGCGTTGGCCTAACACCAGATAGGACGTGGGTTTAAGTTTATGTGTGTCTAAAACTCGAAAGGTATGCGTTACTGATGATTGCAAATAAGGATGGAACAATCGTACAGTGCTCTTTGTTAACTTAAAAACCTAGTAAATTTATTATTCAAGTGGTTCTGACAATTCTAATGTAACAATTTGAAAAACAAATAATTTATTAAAAACCCATTGATAAATAATAATTGTTAATCTATTAATATAACTTTATATGATTTTTATTCGTTAATAATTATCGAACTATTATTTCTATTGTTTTTGTTTCTGACGGTGGTTCATCTAATGAAATAAATCGTCGAATTTGTTTAACTGCAACTGCGTTTAGAAAACTTGTCAATCCACTATGGAGACAAAAAACAATCAATCCAAACCAAAAATGAACATTTTCTATTCATTGGTTTACACAGTACTTTCGTACGCAGCTGAAACGTGGACTCTAACAGGGTTAGAAATCAAGAAGCTTGAAAAATTTGGAGCAAGATGTCTCAGATACATTTGGCACAACACCCATTTTGCATCCTCCTTATCAAGGGATTGAACGCATAATATCAGCAACCGCCAAATTCGAGATAACCTCTAATTTCCCAATCTTTCTTTATTGGTATCGCAACAACGAAGATTGTGCTGGTTTGGACACGTTCTTTGTAGAAATTCTGATGCAATCTCACGTATCGTAACCCTGGTTTGTCTAAATGCCAGTTGGGAAGAAGAGGAAAGGTGGTCAGAAACGTACTTGGATAGATGATGTTCGGGACAATCTTCACATTATTTTGACCTGGGTTTTATCTTGGAAACAATAACTAAATTGACGAACTGACATATTCCTACATGCCTCCGAAAACCGTGAACAATGCAAAGGGATTATTCGAGATGCTATGAGAAGTTGGAATTAATAAAGACGTGACTTTGCCACTAAACATTTTATTGTTATTGTTGTTGTTTTTACTTTAATCTTTTCTTATAGAAAAAACCACAAATAAAATATAATAAAGTTGTCATTAACATTTATAGTACTTTGTAAAGATACGTACGTTACTGCACTAGTAAGAATTGTTTCACAAGCATAACACCAAATTTAATAAACCATTATATTATAATATAAAGATTAGATATGCATAACATAAAAAATATTTTCAATTTTCTTTTTAAATGTATTTGCGATCTTTACTACATATGGCATGTAGTTGAAAAAAATAAAAACAAAAACTTACCTAACATTTGTAAAAACTATAATTGAGAATTAGTCATAATTTTTGAAAAATGTTATTTAACACATGTTGCTTTTTGGTTCCAATGTGTTCAATTACCGCATTCAAACATATGTCCTTCATACATGAATACCAATTACAATCAGCTATGTTTAACAGCATCACAAAATGCACACCTACTTTACCTGTATTGTTCCTTATTTTTAAAATAATCCCAATTAGTTCTAGTCTATCTGTTGTAATCTAGGTATAGTCTAGAAGTACAGCATTGGACTCGAACTTACGTTGACATTGGTTTAAGTACCATTACTAGTATTAAATTTAAACCTCCGTTAGATTTTGCTCAATTTCTACTTTATTTTTGTTAAGCATTCAAACAGTAACAATCGAATAAAGTGAAAATACTGTTTAATAATTCCAAAATGATTGCTAATTATTTTGTGCTTTTAGTTACACAGTTACAACCTCTATTTTAATATACAACAATAACATTATCTAAAATTATCAATAGTCTTGTTAATTGATTTTTATTGCTTGAATAGTTAAGAAAAACATATTTAGTAACACGTGCTCTACATGAGTGCCTGTAATGGATTTACATCAAACAAACAAATCTCGAATAATCCCCTTCCACTGTTCACAATTTTTGGAAGTGTGCACAGATATTTCAGTCGAACGACTTTGCCATTATTTGCAAAATGAAGTCCCTATCAAAATAGCGTAAAGCTCGTCCCGAAAAGCATCTATCCAGGATTTACATCAATCTATCAATTCCAGCGCTTTAGCTAATAAAAAAAAAGATTTTTAAATAATTGTACTGTCTTTTAATAATTACCTTTCTTTGATCAACTTACCAATTTTTCACCTGATAATATTTCCAAAATGCGGATTAGTACAATTCCATCTTTGATATCTTTAAACAGATCAGTTACTTCACAGGGCGGTTTTGCCTGTAAAATAAAATGACATTATTAAACACTATTAACTGCAAGTTACTATATTTAAACATCAAACAAATAATCAGGAGTAAATTCTTTTTTTATAAATTGTAAGTAAAGCAATTGGGCATAGTTGTATATAGTTATATATTTACTGCGTTCATTAATTTACAATAATTTTTGTTATGTTACAAGCTAATTTTTCTCACCATTCTGTAATGCAACACATCATTAATGTTGACAGTAGAATTATTTTCTAAAATATTTCAGTCTAATAAATAAAATATTTTAACAGATATTTCTTATTATCAGTATAACTGAACTAATTAAAAGCTATGAGTACTGTCTCAATCTACATTCTACGTAGTTAGATACAAAGATCAGGAGTTAAATAATAGAAATTATACATTTATTAATATTTTGCTGCTTACAAAATAATTATGTCCTAAATAACTACTTTTTGCAATCACAATTATTGTATTATGTCAATTCTTAATAAAATTTATTTTGATAAAACGTTTTTGTTTTATTGTAAAAATATACTGTGGAAGTTTCAACAACCGGCTTCGATTTTCGAAAACAATGTAGGCAAAGCAATTGCTAAAGAAACTATTTATTATTCTAACTTTTAAATTACCTCTATTAATCTATCAATCACTAAATAACAAAAATTGTTATTTTTTTAATTCAAGAATCTTGGTTAAATAAGTATATCGATAGCAACCTCATCTCTACATGCTACACAGTTTATAAATAATAATAAGGTTAAAAATCTACATCTAAATATTTTAAATATTTTTATTGTGATTTAAATGTAATTTATTATTCATTTCTCTTTGTAAAGATCGTAACTATATTCACGACAGTTTTTTGTCTGCACAAAGGAAAACATGTGCATTTAAATTTTAATCGGTTTTGTTATTTAACAAGCAACCTATTTATAATTATACTTATACTTGTTTATTATTATATTCGTTTTGATTGCCAACAGTAATTTCAGATTAAAACGTGTATATATTTTTTTAATAAGAACTATGTAACCATAAGTATAGAACTACAAAACTGTAAATAATAAATTTCCAGGGGCAAGTTCAACCATCCATAACTCAGTGTTTAAGGCACTGACCTGACATCAGATAGGGCGTGGATTCAAGATTGTGTGTGTGTGTACAATTTGAAAGGAATGCACTACCAAAATTTCAAAATAAGGATAAAACAGCTATACAGTGCTATTGATAAATTGAAACTAAGTACATTTATTATTCAACTAAATCCGACATATTCAATAAAAACCTTTAAAAAATATTAATGAATTAAAATGTGTCAATTTATTTATGCTAAATATTGCAATAAGGAAAAATGCAATTGATTTCAAATTTGCTTTGTTTTTTTTAAATATAAAAACACTTTTGTGTTGTGGGGGTGGTCTAGCGGTACAGCGCTCGACATAGACCTGGGCGAACGTGGGTTTGAATCCCACCTTCGGCTTCGCTAAAGTGTCCACTGCCAAAAATGTTTCTCGTAAAGCATTTAAAGTAGTAAAAAAATAATATATGTAAATTGTATTTATTATTCTCTTTTATATTAAACGTTTCCAGCGTATAATGTAAACAAAAACAAATAGCCTTTAATATTCTTTTTTGTTTTTATTTAATCGTTATTATTAATTGATTGTTTTATTTAAATAAAATAAATAAACTATGTTCCATGGATTACTAACAATTTTAATTTAAATATAATGCTCCACAAAAAGTTTAACTTTGCAGTGTAAACATCGTATTTTTGCAAAATAAACACTTATTTAACATATTTTCATAATTAATTTAATAATTTAAATAAAAGTGGTGTGAATTCGTCTTATCCTATCTAGCGCATAAGTTCTATCACTACCACAGACACTAACTGCGGACCTACGTTTACGTTTGCTAAAATGTCTACTACTGAAAAATAAATAAATAAATAAAATATTGAATGTGAGACATCGATGTACTTACATTACACAAATACGTATTGAGCCAATTGGTAAATGTTTTGGTTTGCACACGTTCCTGTTCATCTAAGTCAAAAGAATAATCAATCAACAAATAAAATAATCAATAAATATATTTTATTTTTATTTTATTTATTTTATGTTTGCTACTTTGAATGTTTTACAAGAAACGCATCTTTCAGCAGTGGACATTTTAGCGAAACCGAACGTGGGCCCGCATTTTAGTGCCAAGGGTGGGATTCAAATCCATGCACACCGAGGTCCAAATCGAGCGCTACACCACTAGACCACCCAGGTATTGAAACTAATAAATAATTACTAAAAGATAAAATAATGGAACTAAATCCAAAATAATAGAAGATGCAAACTGTGAGATGAATTCATTTCGTATATTCTCTTCAGTCGAATTCATCTCACAGTCTACATCTTTTATTGTTTTTGTTTGGAATTATTAAGGGAACCCAATGCTTTAAATTAAAAATACTAAAAACCATTCTATAAATGAAATTAGTAGTTTAAACCTAAAAATATTTAGTAAAGTTTTTTTCAAGAATGGATGAGAGTTTAGTCGTAGACTGTTGCTTAAAAAAGTCTACTGTAATCTATTTTAAGTCCAAGTGAAAAGGGAAAGGGGTTAAAGCGGTTGACTATCACACTAACCTTGTAACAAATAACTATTGCTGAAGAAACACCGACAGGACGGTATTCTAGTAAGACAAGGTAAATAAATGAAAAGGATAATTTTGTTAGTAGAGTTGATTAAAAAACAAAAAGAAACAAAACTTGTTTTATTTTGAATATTTTATACCAAAAATTTGAACCATAATTACTTGGCATAGATTTGTAGGTTAATACTCTTGATGGTAAAAATATTCCGTAATAATAATAATAATAATAATAATAATAATAATAATAATAATAGTAATAATAATAATCACTTATTAAATATAAAACAATAAACGATGTAAGAGAATACGCTCTCGTGCAAAAGTGTTCAACAATATGTATTTAAACTTGAAAGGTTTATGTATTACCTAAACTAAACTAATTAATGGATTTAATAAATAATCATTGTTATTTATTGCTTGTAGGAAAACTTTATTTAATAATTTAACTAATTTTTATCCTAATACACAATAATTATGCTATATTTAATATTATTTTATTAATAACAATACACTTGATTAGCTGCTTTAAATACGTTTATTGTGTTAATATTCAACAAATATCCATGTATATAATTTGAATGTTTTATAAGAAACATTTTAATATGTCGACATTTTAAGGTCACTTTAAGGTCATTTAAAGGTTCGTCTATATATAATAAAAACCCACCCCAAAATGTGAATTTAGCGCCTTAGCTATTTTTTATTACTCCTGACATACTGTACTGATCATGGCTTTAGATACAAACAAGTATGGTGACATAGTACAACTCAAATTATTTAAATTCGGCAGTATCAAGGTTTTGATAAAATGTAACTATTAATAATTTTATGGTATAACAAAAATTAACACTTAAATAAATAAATAAATATTTTTTTAAAACAAACAAATAATACTATTTTTGTAAGTATAAATATTTTAACATTTTCTGCATAATAAATAGTAAAACATTAATTATTTAAGTTATAGTTAATAAATAATACAATTGATAAGTAAAATTAATGTATTAATACTTTACACTGTAATACATACCACCACAAATGTTTTATTTATTTAGTTTGAGTGTTTAAACTTGAAATTATTTTGATAAGTAGACATTTACAAATAAAAAGAGGGCTTTCACTTATTTCTCCTAATGTCACTTAAACTTCAACAATAGATTCTACCACGTCCAAAGGATGCGGTTATATAAAATAAAAGTAGTCATATTGTTATTGTGCTTTCCTACACAACTCTTTAATAAACAACGAAAGTTGTATTAGTATTTGAGAATGAAACAGAGTGAAACTCTACATGAATATTTATTTTATCCATTTCTATTATGCGCTGTATCAAAATGGACTGAATTTAGAACATATTTTGTTCATCGACAGCAATAAATTTATACTAATTTTCAAATTAAATCTATTAAAATTACACTGTAAACAAAAAAATATTAATTACAACTAATTACAGATAAGAAAGAAAACAAAATGTAAAATAAGGTTTGTTATAAAAACAATTATTAGAAAATAATAATAATAATAATAATAATAATAATAATAATAATAATAATAATAATAATAATAATAATAATAATAATAATAATAATAATAATAGTAATAATAATAATAATAGTAGTAATAATGCAATCATAATAATCATAGTAATAATAATAGTAATAATCATTAGTATTATTACAAAACCCTTTTAGTTTAAAATAAACAAAACTTTTGGCAAAATGTTGAAATACCTCGAACATTTTGTTGTCTCACTTTCTTTTTAAATTATGGGACTTGGTTGTTGCTTTTTTGCTATAATTATTATCTCATTGCCCCATGCTTATTTATAAAGCAAAAGGTTTTTGTAATAATAATAATAATAATAATAATAATAATAATAATAATAATAATAATAATAATAATAGAAATAATAACATACATGTAAACAAAAATTCAAAAAATATTTTTTTCTAACTTGTGTATTTTAAAAAATAAAACATTTTATTATTAACCAAATTATTATTAATTTAACTTTCTGTCGTATGTATACATATATAAATCAGTTTTTTATTAAAACACAACACATTGTCAAAACTACATTTCATTTTAAAACTCTATCGTCATAACTAGAAATAGTCCAATTCCAAATGTGTATTACTCACTCCTCAAGGTTTCCGACTTGCTTGCCAACAGATTGATCCAATATTTATCAAAATTATCCATTAATTAGATAACATTAATAAAAACGTTGAGCGAAACTTTCAAACACGTGCAATCATTTTTTGTTAAACGTATTTATTCTATTTATCTTTTATTTACATAATAAATCCAAATTGTAAATTAAATGTTTTGTTTTAGAATGCTATCAATTCAATATTGAAACTGCAAGCAATATTGCGAACAACACATATTAATAGAAGGAATAGTGTCAAAATACTCGAGTGTATTATTGTAAAGCATTTTATTATATTTGATATCAGTTTGTGTATATGTCCTTTCTAAGGTTGTGTTATACCAATCAATTAGGTTGTCTTGGTTATTTGATATTATGTTGTTGAGTAAATATGCATGCACAAAATTAGGACATATAGGTTATAAATTTGAAGTCAGTTGGAATTTATAACTTAGTATGAACAGAATAGATGGTCTACTGGTGTTTAATTAGTTAGATTAATGCTGTGACTAACAATTAATAGCACAATATACAAATTGTTGTTTTACATACAAACAATTTCAATTTAGAATATTTAAACAATCAGTTTTACTTAAATACTTTGAAATTATGTAAAAAGTGTTGCAACATACTTACTTCATTTTTTAAATAAATTATTTATATTAAACGAAATAGAAATAACTTTTTGAAAACATCTTTAACAAAATAATATTTTAATGTGATTATCATAAACATATTTGAAGCAACTTTAGCAACAGAAAACGTTAAGGCAATTTTAAGTTTTAAAACATTAAAAAACATTTTCAAACTGTGTACGGTTTATTGTTTATAATAATACCTTCTACGTTTATTTAAACGTTTGAAATGTACAGCTTGTATATATTAACGTTTAAGCCTTACAACTATTATTACTATTATTACAAATCCCTTTTGCTCTAAAAATAAGTATCAGGCAATAAAATAACAGTTACAGCAAAAAACAACAACGAAGTCCCATAATTTAAAATAAAATGTTTCCACATATTCAAACATTTTACCAAAAGTTTTTTTTTAATTTCATAAAACGTTTATTTCAATTAGATCTTTCCAAATGATACTTAGCCAAGTATTCTATGGCTTACCAACCTTTCTTTTACCATTTTCAATTGTTTATTCCAAATCCGTTCTTGTTGGTCTTTCAGGCGGTAAGTGTAAAATTTTCTGCTTCTAATTGTAATAATGTAATATAGTAAATGGGAGTCAGTTCTTCTCATGATTTCATTATTTGAAATGTAATCGCGTCAAGTAATCTTTCAAATACTTCTAAGACACCGACAATAAAGAACGTTGTCAATCTTATCTGGAAGCCTTACAATACAATTTAACAATTCTACATAATGTTATCATGTATGTCGTGTTAACAGATGCAACGAAAACGTTCGACTAGTGGCTGATTTGGTTTAAGTGCAGGTCTTAATGCCAACACCAAATTACTAGCTTCTGTTTAGCTTAACCCAATGTTCACTTGATAATAACGTTTTTTCATTAAACAATAAAGCAATAGAAACCAAATAAATGAATAATAAGTTAAAAGACGCAAGATTAACTGAAGGAAATTTGTAGGAATATTGTATGGTAAAAGGATAGCAATAAGAACATTTGCGGATTGAAAACATGGAATATTAACAAAGCCTAGAAAGGTGAAGGTAATCTACTGGTTGTTGAAATTGTACAAACTAGACAAAATAAAACATGTCGCTATTGGATAAAAGTTAAAAGTTATTGACATTTATAAAAAGATTCAAGAAAAAAGATTAAGGTAGTACGACCATATTTTACAAAAAAAGAAAACCACGTGACAAGACAAATATTGACAATAAAAATAGAAGGCAAAAGAAACAGAGGAATAAAAGGGAGCCGTCAAAGATTGACGCTATTAACAGAAACAAACAGACTAAACTAATCCTTAATAGAAGAGAGAAACGCGGAAAATTAGAATATCCTAGAATACGTGGAGTCCTGGGTTTGAGTCCTATAATTAATACTAAATGTTGATTATTGATTAGAACTTTGCAGTGTATCTATTTTTTGAAATATATTTCCTGTTTAACCATCAAAGCAGTTAAAACCAAGTAAATAAATCAATAAATATATATTAAATAAGTTAATTTTATATTTCAAACAAAATTATAGCTTATTGTACCCAAACCATACCAACACAATCTGCTAGTATAATCTAGTAGTACAGTGCTCAATTTCGACCTGGGTGGGCATATCATCACCAGCCAACGTTCGGGTTTGTTAGTGTCTACTGTTGATAGATAATTTCCGTAAAACATTTGGAGTAGTTATATATACTTTCTTATCAATAAGGCACTTTATCCAGATTTACACAAAAAGATACACTATATTTAAAACTCAATTTACATTGGAGCAATAAGTTTACAGTTTTCAAATTCATTTTTTATGTTTAAACGCAAAATAAATTTGAAGACATTTGGATCGACTTACATACACTATTGTTTAATAAATGTTTTTTAATATTCAACTTTTTATGCAACAATTATCAAACATATTTATGTTAAGTACCTATTAAGTAACAGATATTATTTTAAAACATAATTTATACAATTCTATTTTTTAATATTAAATTCTGTCCTATATATTTTACTCCTTAGAATTGTTACATTAGAATTGTCAGATTTACTTAAATAATAAATTTACTAGGTTTTTACGTCAACCAGGAGCACTATACAGCTGTTTCATGCTCATCTGTAATCATCAACAGCGCATACCTTTCGAGTTTTACACACGCATGAACTTGAACCCACACCCTATCTAGTGTCAGGACGGCGCCTTAAACCACTGAGCTGCCATTTTAATAAATGTTGAAATAATACCAATAATTCAATGAGTTAGTTCAGCATATTTGAAATCAGTGAGTTTGAACTTTGAGGTTAAATAGTTGTATCATTAAGTTCTAAATTACAAAACAGCAATTGTTTGTTTAATCTTTCAAATGTTGGTGTACAATAATGTTTTACAATGTAAGGACACGCAGTTTGTGAATTAACAACAATTAAGTAAGCACACTTTGTTTACAATTATTAATAATTACAAATATATGTAAATAACGTTTAAAACAATTTTTATTCAATAACGATAATTTAGACTGTTCAATATTGTGCACTAATTCAAATATATAGTAAGTAGTATATAGAAGTATATTAATTATTTTAATAATGTGTATGTAATTTATTTAATTTTTTATGTTTTGAGTTTTGTGTTTGAATGTTTACTTAAAAATGTACATGTAGGTCAGAAAAATAAAAGATGAATTCTTGTGCTAATAATAAAAGTAACTTTCCTTCAACTAGAATACGATTCTAATAAATACTTGGTTATTTGTAGCATTCAGCTGAAATAAAATTAATGGTTAAATGTAACAATTATTTAACTAAATTAATAAAACATTATAATATGTTGTATAAAACGTAACATTTAAGTATATATTTAATACCTAAAAGGTTCTTTGAAAGGTCATTTTAACTTTTTTTAATTAAAATATCTTTGTTTTAAAATTTATATATTTTACTATTTTATACTTAACGATTTTCAACGAGGATTAGCTTACTTTAGCTAAAGTTAAAAGACTATTATATATATATATATATATATATATATATATATATATATATATATATATATATATATATATATGGACACTGTGTAGTTATGGTAAATAAAAAAGTGTTACTATGGTTATTGGTTGTTATCGATCAAACTAGATATTTGAAAACTTTTATTGTTCATGTATAAAAGCAGTTTACACTGTTTTGGAATAAAATATTTAAGTACATTTTTTTTATTTAAAAATAAAATGTGTTAGAAAATGATGAATTGTGAATAATTTAATAAGTAATATAAATAATTAAATAGATGCAAAACGCAAAACAATTTTTTAAATATTTTTTGATAATTTTATAATTAAGTTAACAAACATTAATTTAATTATTGTTTACTAGTTTACTAGTCCAATTTTAAAATAATTTTAATTTATAAAAATTGTGGTCTAGCGGTACAGAGCTCGAATTTGACCTCAGTGGGCATGGGGGTTCAAATCCCACCACCAGTACTAAAATGCGGGCCCACGTTTGGATTCGCTAAAATGTCTACTGCTGAAAGACATATTTCTTGTAAAACTTTCAACATGATAAACATAACAAACATAAAAAATAAAAATGAAAAAATGAAATCTAAAGCAATGCTAGGTAATGGATAGTTAAATTATGTTGCGAACATAGATTTGTGCTTACATTTTCTGTGACTGTCTTTAGATAATACCTCAAGTTTACTTTTGCATAATTGGAGTTATTGAAAAATTAAATTGTGCAAAACTGTAATCAACAAAAGCTTAGGTTTATTAAAGAATTAAAAAAACCATCAATTGAATAAAAATAAGTTAGTTAAATTTAAACATATACCCAGGGTACTTAAAAGGTATCTAAAGGTATACGTATATCATATGTAGCCGTTGGGTTTAAAGAGATAACCCTAACAAAATTCAGGCGGCCTTGTCAATCTTTGCAAGCAGTGATAACGTTACAAAGATGCTGTCTACTAGTAAAAAAACTTCGTTATTTTTCTATGTTTGCGTTACGCTCATCAAGCTATCGATCGTTTTTGAGCCGTATAAATATGGAAAATAATGAAGAGGTGATTACGCCACCAACCAAAATAAATGAATGAAGGAATTTTGTAACGACTTGTGTATAAAGTGTTTTTAAAATATTTTTAAAATATTTTTAAAAATATTTTACATATAAATATAATAATATATATTATTTTACCTCAAGTCGGGGGTTGTGTTAATTTAAAAAAGTGTCGTTTTGAAATACGTTTTTAATTTTTATATATTATTAACCCTTTATTATGAAAACAGTTATGGTTATTTAAGGTTACTTCACCGTGTTCGGCCCCACGTGCGGTTGAGAAAAGGCTGTAGTGCAAAATTAGCAACTTCACTTTTTTCAATATTGTTAAAGTAATAATAAAAGCACACTATTTATAAAAACCACAATATAATTCTGATAACCACAAGGTTGAGTAAAAAGCAAATAAAATTGGAACTTTTAATATGCACAATATTTAATGCCAAAAATTGAACGTACAATTATATGAAACAAATCGTTTGCTTTGTGGTCTTTAAAGAAAAATGGTTTTGAAATAAAAAAAACCTAATATTTAAAGTAAACAATATTTATAATTTTTAATTAATTTGTTTATGCTTTTTTATAACACAATTAAAAAAAAATTACGCTATTATACAATAAATGCATACATTCTCATTTCAAATCGTAGCCAAATATATTTTGTTCAATTTATTAAGTTATTAATGTTATTAATGAAACTAACTTTATAATAATTTAAAAACTTTGCATTATTAAAACATTTACAAAGTAAATTTATATATTTATTTGGAAATTGTAAAATAATTTTAAACTGTATTCAGTTAATCAAAAATGGTACTGCAATAAACAATGGTGAATAAAGTAAACGTACACCCTTCTGCTTCCTTACAAACGTTTCGTCTATAGCATCATTGTTTTAATCTGACTCACAATAATTTTGGGATCGTATTAAGAAAAAGGAAGTCTTGTTTAAGAACATTTTGGTTGAATAGTAGCAAAATAAAAACTATTATAAAAAATGCAAATTGTAAATGTCCATCTTTTGTTCCATTCGTCACCCAACTAAACCAATTTTAAATTTTAATCATTTTTGTACCAAATTTGTTAAGTTAGCTATTATACAAAACACAATACATTCTCATTTCAAATCTAGCCAAAATAATTATTCATATTTCGTTATTAGTTGAAACAAAAATACAAAAATTAAATTTTTTTAAACTTACACTTTGCAGCATTGATTTTTTCTTCAGTTTCACTTTTTATAGGCATAACTTCGTCAAACGTTTTGTAATACGATTCAGTCGGTTCGGTGGTACTGCAAACAAGGGGCAATTTATGATCGTCCGAATGTAGCAACACTCGCAATCGTTTGGGAATTAAATCAAACGAATCGCGCAATTCGTTAGCCGACAAATGGCTACAGTTATATGACTGATTGTGAAGGTCATAAATTTGTTGTAATCGTTCCATGCCCGCTTGGTGAATTTGTTGTCGAGCGGCTAATCGGGGATTCTGATTGGCTGAAAAAAAACAAATGCAATAATTAATTGTATGTGTGCGTGTGTGTCTTTTGACTCCAAAACATTATATATTGTTTTATGCAAATAAAGCACATTATTATTGCATAATAAATAGAAAATATTGATTATATATATGTATGTGTGTGTTCAAACAAACTTGGTTCGAAGTATATATCTTGAACACATGTTTTAAAAGTCTATTTCTATTCCAGGGTAAAAAGTGTCATTTGAATACAAAATAATGTATAACTATGAATTACTTAAATATTATCATTTAAATAAAATGTACAATTGTACAACACTTTTATAAATCGTGTTTTTTGTTCCATCAAATCACTATATGTAAATTTAAATTTGCAAATCACTACAACGTAAAGTGTGCCATGTTCGTGTCACAGTTCATTATGTGCAAAAAATGATCCACCTGTATACTTAATAACCAAAACGTGTTTTTCTGTTTAACTTAATGCACTTGCATAATTTAAAAATAAACATGTTTACAAATTCAATGTTAACATGCATACATTCCTTTGTTTGTCGGTTCAAGACTTTCTTCTTCTTATTATTAAAAAATATATTCAACCAAAATCGGTGTATATTAACATTTAGACATATGTCGCATTTAATCCGTTTTGACTACATGTACAACTTATTTTTATATGCCATTATATTTCTTACCGGTACAGCGTTCGACTTGAATCTGAATGGGAATGGGTTCGAATCCTACAGCCGGCAATAAATGCGGGTCTACGTTTGGCAATGCTATAGTTTTCACTGTTAAAAGATGTTTCACTTAAAAACCATTCAAAGCAGTAAATAAATAAAATATATATTTAGAATTATATTATTATTATTATTATTTATTATATATATATATATATATATATATATATATATATATTTATTTTCTTTTTTTGTGTGCAGTAAATAATCGGAATTAATTTTGACAGATTTATGTTATTATCATTAAAATCTAATAGTAGAATATTTTTGTTACCTAGTATTTTAAAAATATATATATCCAAAATACAACATTTTAAACGTAAAAGAAAATATTATCATAGTTGATTTCAAATTGCTTTAAAATTAAATTTTAATAGAAGATATGTCACTGCCACTATGATGCTATCTTTTAATGCACAATCTTTTGTTGATAAAATTACTGAGTTGCGTTTATTAATGAATGCGAAAATACATATCAACACAGTTACTTTATATTTATTCAAGAATTCTGGCCAAACAAATACACTAATGATAACTTTATGTTACTTGATAATTATATAAATTGATTAATTAATCTAATTTTAACAATGGGGTTTTTTAAAGGATTATGTTTTTAGAAATGTTATGTTAGTATTGTCAGATTCACTTGAATAATAAATTTCTAGGTTTTCCAGTCAACCAGGAGCACTGTACAGCTGTTTCATCCTTATTTGGAATCAAGTTTTACACACACATGAACTTGAACCCACGCCCTATCTGATTTTATCTAATTTTATTTCCTTGCATTTATTTTGTGTTTTATTTGATAACACTGATTATATGCTGTGTCATGTTATGTACATGCAGAATGTACCTCTATTGATGAATTAGAGCTTATGTTAATAAATAAACAATAAATAAATAAATTCATGTGTTTTATTTAAAATCTTTATAGTGTCTATGTATTTAAATATTGGTAAATGTTGTGTTGAATGTGCATCAAACATTTAACGTTTTTAACCATTTGATCCTTGTTTTAATTACTGTTGATTATGTATTTTATAGTTGTGTATTGAAAATTAGTCATACAAAAGTATGCAATTTAATAATGTTAATAATAATAGTAATAACAATAAAAAAATAATAATAGTATTAATAGTAACAGTAATAGTAACAACAATTATAATAACATTAATAACAAAAAAATAATAGTAATAATATCAGTAATAATTATATATATATGTAATCAAAAAATGAACTGTTTTGGAAAATAAAATATGAATGTGCTTAAGATTAATGTACGAAACAATAAATTCGATTATTTCTTAATATATGAAATTAAAAATACTTACAAGATACAAACTATAGTAGCATTATCAATTTAATAATTGTTATATTGTAATATTCCATATACTCATTTTTACAAAGGCATTTTAAAATACTGTTAATGTTTATTAATGTATATATATATATATATATGTACTATTGTTGAACCTAGTTACCACGCCTTTATAAATAAACTTTAATAATTTTCAAATAAAATTGATTTCATCGTCCAATTATATTCTCTATTTTCAATTCAAACTATGTTTTCAAAATAATTTAAACTAATTTTCATGCACCTAAATGAACAATAATCGTTGCTATTAGCTATTTTGTTTATTGTTAAATAAGTTGCTTGTATTTATTTTTGAGAAGAATTTGTGCTCAATTTTGGAGTTATTGATGGTTTCACAGTGTGTTGACATTTACTCAAATTATTTTACATTATTTTGAAAAATGTAACTTGATTTTTTTAATTTTAACATTCAAAACAAGTTAATTTGCGTTTTAAAAATAAAAAACACTTCAGTAATTGACATTTAGTGTAATTACGTGATTTTTTTTACACTAAGCAATTTTTTGTCCATTAATAATTCCTTTAAAAATAAAATATTGTTCTATTACTCAAAATGTGTTTTTAATACTCTGTTTAAAAAAACAACAAACCAATACCATCCTATAAAATTACAGCAAAGCGATAAAAGTATAATTTCGACAGCAAGGCACTAGCTCAATTTCTGGTGCCAAGCATTAAATGTACAATTCCATAAAATAATCTTGTTAATTTAAAATAAATCAATCATAATAATTGTTTTTTATAAAATTTATTTTTAATTATTTTTTTATTAACCTTTTCTAATGTTTAAAAGTAGATGTTTAATCAGTATTGTTAATCTCACGATTGGTCTGTTTTCATTACGTTTATAGCAAAGGTCATATCAAAATATCGCAATGTCACAGTGGATTACATTTTTTGACTGTTACACCCAAAAATATGGGTCTGGAATTATTTTCCGGTGAATAATAAAGTTTTGAAAAGTGTAACACTTGTTAAATTGTATCCTACGGTAGATGCACGAATTATTGTCACTGGAATCTAACCTTTCCATGTTCATTTTAATTGAAGGAGATTGGAGTTTTTTAGTAAAGTAAATGTTTTATACAATATATTGGGCTTTTATTACAATCTTAATTAATTAACCAATTAGCTGTAAATTTTATACATCTTTATAATATATTTTATTTTAAATAACATTTACTATAATTGGTTAGTTGTAAGAGTTTTTAAATTGTTTAAAAAAATCAATTAGTATATTTGCTTTTCGCGTACGATAATACACAATTGATTCATTAATATATATATTGCAGTGATAACTAATTCAGTAAACATAGGTTATTTAAACAATATTAACAAACTTATTGAAGGATATTTTAAAAATAATTGATAATTAATTGAAGAAATAATAGGGAAAAACAATAACTCTGTACATACCAATTTCGACAAAGCAATCGCATCGGATAAAAGCAAAAGCATAAATATCAATACCCAATGTCACACATATATTTATTATAATTGGTGTATTGCGTATATAGAAAAATGTTTATTCAACTTAGCAAAAGACATTTTAGTTTCTATAAAAATTAATTAACGTTTCGTTAATACCTCCTCAACTATTGTAATTGTTTCCTATCCTCACGACCTAATGCTTTTTTGTTCATATGATGCCGGGGTGGTCTAGCAGTATAGCGCTCGAATTTGGACCTCGGTGGGCATGGGTTCGAATCCCACCACCGGCACACTAAAATGCGGGCCCACGTTCGGCTTCGCTAAAATGCCCACTGCTGAAAGATGTTTCTAGTAAAACATTCAAAGTAGCAAACATAAAAAAATAAAAATAAAAATTTCTATGAGGCACTTTCCATAACCCAAATATAATTTTTTATTAGATTTTTGAATGGTCTTGCAAATATCGCATAACTTCGTATTATTTTGGTTCCTGATTTTGTTTGCTTATATTTAAAGTCTATTCTATAACTCTAAATGTACTTTTATTCAAGTAATTAAGCTGTCTATGATAAAAGCAATTAAAGATATATTATTTATTTTTACAATTTTAAATATTTTATGGGAAACATCTTTTATTAGTGGACATTTTAGCAAATCCCACCGTAGGCCCGCATTTAGTGTCGGTGATGGGATTCGAACCCACGCCCACCCAGATCCAAATCAAGCTCTATATTGCTAAACCACTAGGACATATACAAGACAATAATAACACATTAAAGATACAAAATTATAAAATAATAATAATAATAATAATAATAATAATAATGAATGATAAATAATGAATAATTAAAATACATCAATGTTAACTTAAGTATTAATTAATTAATTCAACATTTTGCATAATCGATACTAATTCATGTTAATTCATAATTAAAGCATTACATCGCTTATAACGAAAAATAATTGACCAAGTAATTATACGATTACATACATATACAACCAATGATTTAAACCTCAGTGAACATTGGTTTGATCCCCATTACTGACACTAAAGGAAGGCCCCCATTCGGAATCGCTAAAGTGTCCACGGCTGAAAGATGTTTCTTGCAAAACATTCAAAGTAGTATTAAGCAAGAAAAAGTTTAACTATTTAAATAAAAATGCAACATATTTGACTGCAATAATAATTATAGCACTATGCATAATTTTCTTTATGTAAACATAATGCTTTTATTATTTAACCTTTTAATCAAAAACTTTAAAATGACGTCTTTTCCTTTATTACAAACACTTTGATTATTGCAACTTACAATATTGAAGTTCGTGGTTATTTTTACCACTATTCACCGCTTTATCGTATGTGTAATTATAGTCATTTGTTTTGTCCGAATTTTTGCAATAATTGTGTTTAATTTCGTCTACACTATATGGTACATTGGATGGCTGTTCATATTCCAAATTATTCGAAACGTACATTTGATAATTATTTTTGCTTTCCATTGGAGCTGCATAATTTGAATCCAACTCATTGCTATAAAAAAATCGATTAATAACTGCAACGTTTTGTTTTGGATAATCAATATTATATATATTGTATTGCCTATTTTTCATAGTTGTACACTGATAATTATTTGATATAGATGCTGTTGGATGCACTTTGGATAAATTGATTGAACAGTCGCTTATTGACGAATAATCGTTCCAACTTTCGATAGTACTCAATTCATCTAATGAATTATCCAAACGTCCAGTTTTGGACGCTTCCAAAAGAGGCGCAGCCAAAGGATTGTGATTATCCAAAATGGTCATAACACCAAGATTGCAATTAGCCGACACATGAATATATTTCCTTGCATTGCAAAATTACCAGTTGAACTTGGAACTAAAGCGGACAATAAATTATAAATTTGTAACAAATACAGGCTTATTCATACTTGTGTATGTTACATTTTATGTTACTTGTTATAGATGTGTGTATAACAATAATTAAACATATCCCTGTGTACCAATAAAAAGTGGATAACTTCAAGTTAAAAATATATTATCAACAAAGAAATATTATTTGGTTGTATTTTCTCGTATTTGGCATAGGCAATTTATAGTACCTACAAATATTGTTTTGTTTTTAAAAAAAAATCTTCTCGGTCACTTTGAGTATATTATTGCATATGTCTGTGCAATAGTAAATATTAAAACCAAGATCATGTATTTGTCATACTAATTAGACTTGGCCAAAAAATTATTGGTAAGTTATTCATTTGTACATAACATACACACATATATAGACTTGATTTTAATATTGTACAATGCGTTACTTTACGTACGTACATACATACACACAACTAGTATTACTAATTACTTTTATTAAAATATATTTTATTAAAACATTAGAAAATATAGGCGTTAACTTTTGTATAAAACATTTATATATTTGTAAATGTCTAAGCATTTGATATATATATATATATATATATATATATATATATATATATATATATATATATATAATGCTAAGTAAACAAGTTTTGACACACCCATATGTTAAAACTTCCAACCACATATTAACTCGTACATATACGTTTAAACTTTTAATAAACATAATCAATGCAGATAAAAAGATTACATACTGAGTAACAAAAGTTATTTCGGTCAAAAAAATGTTAAAATAAAACTTTTTTTTTAATTATAATTTTAAAAAAAACCAATTTGTTTATACAATTTACAAGTAAAACCTTATAACATTTTTCATTTTTTGTATATTACTTTGTGCAAAATGTGTGTTATATAAATTGGGATCATTAAAAAGGGTATATTTGAACACTTTCAATTATTTGTTAACAATTATATAATTCAAGTTATAAAATATCAACTTAATCAACAATTTGGGCAAAAGTAATGTAATTGAATAAATTGTACGATTAGTGTAATGCTTCTTCTAATTGAGTACGTTATCTCGTAGATTGGAAGAGCAGTTGATGACAACTTGTCTGGATATTAGTATAGTTGTCAAAATGTCTTCTAATGTCTAATAGTTTGTTATTTCAAAGTCTGACCAATCTAAAATAAGATGACTATCAATCAGTCAGCAATAATATATACTCCCAATGACTCGGGAGATGAGAGAACACAAAGATGGAAAAACACGTGCATCTTTAAACGGAACTTGTACAAAAATCCAATTAAAAAGGCGTTAAACATCACCAGTTTACTTAAACAAAGTTGTGACAGCGTTATTCGAACGTCTTCTGTGGTAATATTATCGGATCGTTACAATTAGCATTTAGATATAAAAACTAATCAATTATTTGTATTTTTTATTATATACGCATTCCTCTACAAATTAAATTGTTATCATATTGCAAAAATTCAATGCAATTGAGGATGTACATGTCATCTTTGTTTTCACTGACGTGTTGCACCCATGTCATTTATACAAATAAATAAAAGCAACATTTTCAAATGGTGTAACGTTGCAGCGCTCGACGTGGGTTTGAATCCGACCACCGGCACTCAATACGAGTTCACGTTCGATTTTTATAAAATATCCACTGCTGAAAGTCATGCGTTTCCTGTCTCAAAACATTCAAATTAGTAAAAATAAAATAAATAGTTATTAACAAAAAGCACTTTTCTAACAAGTAAAAACACTTTCTTTAAAAAACAGCAATAAAGCCATTTTATTTTTTTAATTTTAATTTTTACTACTTTCAATATTCTACGGGAAAGCCATTTTTCAGAAGTGAACATTTTAGCGAAGCCAAACGTGGGCACGTATTTGGTGCTAGTGCTGAAGATTAAAACCACGCAGATTCAAGTTGTGTGCTGTACCGTTAGAAAACCCCTGCACATTGAAGCCAGTAAGCAAACAACTTGTAATTATAAATTTGCATTTAGAATGTTCCTGAGGATTCTGGACTAGGTGCCTATAGGCATCTAGACTAATAACAGCAGGGACCGAGTATACAGCAATATAACAAGGCTTCCGCTACGGCCGATGGGTACAAGACATTTTAAGGTACATGTATAACATATTTGGCTTTTGGGCTAAGAGAAATAACCCTAACAAAATATCAGGCTTCTTCGTCAATCTTTGTAAACAATAGCTCCGTTACAAGGATGCCGTCTACCAGTCAAGAAACTTTGTTATTCTTCTACGTTTGTTACGATTATCAAGCTATCAAAATCCGTTGTTTAATATGCCGTACAAATATTGAAATAATGAATAGATTACAATATCACCAACTACAATAATATTTTTACATTAATATCTATTAAAAGTCAACTTAAAAAAGGCAATGTGTTTTATTATAGACCATAATATAACATGTATTTGACTTATGTAAAATGTAAAACGTTTCACAGGCAAAAAACTGACTTTTATTAAATATGTTTTTATACAATTGCGATCCAAGAATTATTAAAAACTATTTACGTTTTCTTGAGCAGTACATTAAACAATTAATAGATAACATATTCCTTATGCAGAATAGTTTATATATCATTAAAAATTACATATTATATGAACGGGTTGATAAATTATTATTTTAAGCGTTTCAAAAAAATTATTTTTATTTAATCTGATAAAGGTTACATTTTTATAACATTTATTTTATTCATTGTTACCGGGGTGGAAGAAGATTGACGCTGCCATCAAAACTAAATGAAGAATACTATCCACAAACAGTAACCCCTCGTGAAGAAGAATCGATGACATTACATTTTATTGCTAAAATGAATATTGTTGCATATTTTGAATAAAAATTATTTTAACAAAAATATATTAAGAATTATATAGATATATTAATAATATTGTTCGTTAATTTTGCTTTATAATGATTTAATGGAGTCCGTTTAAGACTTTAAAAATATACATTACTAATAATTTTTGCCAAAAATAAAACCCTTCCACATTATGCTTGGTTTACTTAAGTCAAGTGTTTTCAATATTTAGTAAATCTTACCGTTGATATATTATTATGTTTGTAATTAGAGAGAAATTAATTCATTTTACAATTTAAACGAAACATAATTAATTTTAAATATACAGAATACAAATTTCTTATAATTCTTGTACAAAGCATGTTAATTAATCATTTTATTGTTTGTTCTTTAGATAACAACTAACAATTTACAGTTCTTTTATTTATCTTTACTACTTTAAATGTTTGCACGAGAAACGCATCTTTTAGCAGTGGAAATTTTAGCAAAGCCAAACGTGGGCCCGCATTTTAGTGCCGGTGGTGAAATTAGAACCCATACGTTGTACCACGGCATAAATTTATTAGCGTGAATAACAGTTTATTAAGTTTAATGAATTGTTTATGAATTATTTTCTATAATATACGTTTTATTATATTTGGTTTTAATACTTCAGCAGATATAAATTTTATCTTAGCTGTAACATCGTATCTATAAACTTAATAATAGTAATAATAATAATAATAATAATAATAATAATAATAATAATAATAATAAGGCTTTTAAAATGTATACAATGTAAAACATTTGATTACGCAACTTTTGATAGAAGTATAAAAGCTTTGATTATTATTACAATTATTACAAAAACCCATTTGCTCCAAAAAACAACAATAAAAAAGCACTTTAATTGCAAAAAAGGTATGGGGCGACTAATTGAATTTTAATAACACTTTTTGGTTCTTAATAATATTAATGTTGTTTAATAAAAAATAACTTTAACGTAAAAAAAACTAAACACGCCCAATTTAGCATATTTTATTACAGCTAATAATTTAATTAATTAATATTAATAATTATGCTTTAAGTTTGTATTATGTTCTTTTTGCAATATTGTACTTATAACATTCAGTAGCTAACAGAACTAATCATTTTTTTTTAAATGGTCAATTTTTAAATATATTTTTCTGTTTACTTACATATATGTGCATAATTATGTATAATTATGTATAATTAAAACCTTAATAATGTTTTTCTATTTCACAATGTATACTAGTATATATTCAAATTGTTTAAATATATGTAAATTAAAAATTATTACATAAATTAAAGTACACAACATATTTTTTAAATCAGGTTTTCCCTCTAATTTCTTTTATATCAAATAAAAAGGTTTTTTTAAAATAAAATCTGAAAATAGTAAACAAAACAGAGATAAATTTAAAAACATCTTATATGTATAAAATAAAACTTAATTAAAATATTGAAATGCATTTGAATAATGTATTTTATATATTTTAAATGTATGTGGTCAAATTAATAAATGTTAAAATAATGTTTAATTTCAATTATCTACAACGTGGAAGCGAACAGACACTAATGATAAGATGGCAGATATTTTTGTATCGCTGGTGTCTTAGAAGTATTTTAAAAATTACTTGGCTCTTTCACATTTCAAATAATCAAATTATGAAAACAATTAACGTTTGTTTGCTACATGACATCATTGCAATTAAATGAAAAAAATTACTTGGTCAAATGGTACGTTTACCGCCCGAAAGATCGGAAGGAACGGTTTTAGAATGAATGATTGAAAATGGTGAAAGGTTGGTAAACCACAGAAAACTTGGCTAAGAATTATTCGAGAGGATCTAATTAAAATAAACATTTTATGGAATTAAACAAAACGTTTAACAAAATGTTCAAATACATGGAAAAATTTTGTTGTCTCATGTTCATTTCGAATTATGGGACTTGGTTGTTTTTTTTTCTGTAATTGTTATCTTATTGTCTAATGCTTATTTTTAAAACAAAAGGGTTTTGTAATACTACTACTAATAATAATAATAGTAATAAAAATTTAAACAAATTAGTCTAAATTAATATATTCAAGTGAATCTGACGATACTAATATAACATTTCTGAAAACATAATCCCTTAAAAACCCCATTATTAAATATAACCGAACCGTACTATATAGGCTATTAAACCTGGCAGTATGCAAGGACCTATATGGTAAAGTCCTAGTGAAAGGGTTCTCTCACTTGCTAAACCGGTAGTAACGTAGCAGCATTTGAGGACACTGGGCAATTAGAATTGATTAGATTCACTATAAATAATAAATTTACAGGTCGAAGGTCATCCATCCGTAGCTCAGTGATTTAAGGCGCTGGCCTGACACCAGATAGGGCGTGGGTTCAAGTTCATGTGTGTAAAACTTGAAAGGTATGCGCTGCTGATGATTCCAAATAAGGATGAAACAGCTGTACAGTGGTCCTGGTTGACTGGAAAACCTAGTAAATTTTTTATTCAAGTGAATCTGACGATACTAATATAACATTTCTAAATTAATATATGTTTAATTATTTTTCCTAAAAACCAATATTGAGAATTAAAATAATGTAAAGTTGCTATATATGTACTTAGAAATATTTATTTAAAAATGTCGAGTTAGTGAAAAAAGTAAATTTACAAACTAGTCTGGTGGAAATTTTATTAGTTTTTATTAGTTTTTGGCTTTATCAGTTTCGGTTTCTTGATTTTAGAAAAATTAATTTTAGAAAACTTTGCGGATTTTCAAACTTTTTTAAAAATTGTTTTTTTGGGGTCCAACTTGGAACAGATCTATCTGTTTCTGACCATATTATGACAAGAGTCTCCCAAGAGTCAGTATTAGGCACATTACTATTCATTCTCTTTATCAATAATTTACCCTTAATAGTCCAATCTCACATCCTGCTTTATGCAGATGTTAAACTTTGAGGTTTTAACTTGGAAATATTGCAGACTAATATTGCAACACATATATGTAAGTGGGTGACCAACAAATGTCTTCCCCTAAATCTAGCTAAATGCCAACAAATCACTTTTTGTAAAGCATCCGACAATGTTATCATAATGCCCCATTTTGACTTTCAATCAATAAAATTTATTAAGTCAATAAAAAATTTAAGTGTACTAGTTAATTATACACTAAAGCAATTTAAACTTGCTATCGGCTAACCATTTTTTTTTAGATAAAAGCTAGGTGGTGTATTTTAGAGTTGTGTTTGTTTACTCTACATGCTTTAAAAATTACAGCATCTAGAATATTGTCCTCAGATTGCAAGTCTAATTTTGAAATCTGACATACATAGTCTCCAAAAGGTTTGAAGGGCGGTTTCTAAATTTTCTAGGTCTATTAAGCATATCAGGAAAAGCTATTTCCTTTTAAATGTTTTCCTTTATACAACAGAAGACTCCGGAGTAACTTTATTTTAGTGTATCAGTTTATATAATCCGGTTTGTTTTATTCTATTTTTATTTTATTCCAAAAATAAATTAAGGGTAATAATTTTAAACTTGTTTAACTTAGAGCAAATTTTACTATTACATTATTTCTCTTAAGAAATCATTAATATTTAGAACACCCTGGCTTCCAAGATTGTTAATGCTAAATCAGTTTTATCCTTTAAAACCTAAAATTTTTATGTTAAATTTAATTTTTTTTGAATTATTTTTTGTATCTCTATAAGTATTAATATTTTATTAACATTATATCTTTTATTAATTTTTTTCTTTTTCAATATGAAAATGTTAATACATTTGAACTGATGATCAAAAGGAGATTGTTTTTTATTTAACTTGTGAACGAACCTGCAACCTGTAACTTGTAATAACTACGTTTTTATTAATAATTGTTTTAAAAGTTGTATTTTTTATTATAGATTTATTTAATAAAAATGGTATTATTCTATTAAATTATTGATATAAAACGAGTAAATATACATCTTAAAACGATTAAATAAAAAAACTCTTAGTTTATTGTTATTTTAATTAAAATTAATAATTTGTATTTCAATATTGCAGTTTATTTATATATAGAATAATAACATTTAGAGTTTAAAACTAGTTTAAAAAAAAATAAATTGTATAACTTATTACAATTATACGGTAAGTACAGGGGCTGCTATTAAGCTTAACTTCTATTACAGTGTTGATATAATTTTATGTTAACATACTAAATATATACTAATTTAATTAGTTTTTTATAATTTAATTAAAGTACACAATTAATTATATATCTAAATATTAAATACTAGCAATTTAAAAAAATATAATATATAATTATTATAGCACTTTACAAAACTATTAAAACACTATTAATAATCTAATTTTATTGTATAAATTTTTCAGTGACTCCAAAATCCTGTAAAGTCTTAAAATAAATACATTAATTCCAAAAAACAGTTTTAATTTAAATTATTTATTATTACATTAAGTTTTAATATCTCACTAGAGATATATCTGACGTAAAAATATATATATTTATTATTAATAAAAATAAGTAGATAAATAAAATAACAAAATTGCAATAAATGTAATAAAAAATGAATATAAATATAGTAAATACGGTAAACATGTAATTCAAAAAACAATTCAAAAATTATATACTTTAGATAAGTCATTATAAAGCACAGTCACATTATACTGTTTGATGTCCAGATTAGTTCACTTAAATGCTTGCTTGGAATGATTCCTATTTTTATAGGTTTGTTAATAGTTTAAATTTGTTTAACTGTATATTGATTAATACTCTGGATAAGTATAGTAGACATGAGTATTTGTATTGATTAGTCTTGATATTCATGTACAGTTTGGTTCATTTGGTTTCTTGAAAGACTTTAGATTTATTTAAATGTGGATGTAATACGTAAGTATTATAACTTTCAATCTTTAAAAATAATTATATACAGGATTTTTAATGCTGATTAACAATAAAACGGAATTTATCTGATTTAATTTACATGTTTTATTTGATTCCATTGTTTCTGTTTAAGGCCTCGTAAATTTAACCAGCTTGCATTTTGGCAAATTTAGATTGAGATAATAATTAGTAGACTACTGTTAAATCTTATTAATAGAATTTTTTAAATTTTTAGATTATTATTTAAAAAAAACTTGTGCACAAAACTATATCATCGTTAAATTTAAATAAATGTAAAGCCTATGATACTTGTTATTTATCTACATACGGCGAAAATAATAATTGTAAATTAAATAAATTAATTTAAATGAATTTTACTATAATTTATTTTAATTATTTATTATAACTGGTATATAGTTATATCGTAGTAATAATAAATGCGATAATATTTTATTTGTTTAAAAATATTCCTTATAACAGATCAACAATTTGGCTTACAAATTAAGTAGAATAGACGGCTTTTAATAATTATTTTAATTAACATTTAATATTGCAAAAAATTTAGAATTTAGCAAAGAAGAAAAATATATACATGAAAAAATTATATTGCACTCGCGAGGTGAGGCGTGCATTAAGCTACACGTCCATTGGGGTGTTATTAATCCTTCTCTCTTTTCTTCTTTTTTGAAGATTATTGCAGTGTTTTTGCATTGTAATACGTAACTTGTTTTATTATTGCATTAGCATATTTCTAATTTTTACTCGTTTTCTATAATTGTTAATTTCTACTATCTACCTTAATTTTGTCTTAATTTCAAATATTTTTTCTGTGCTTAATCCCCCTTTACCTCACCATCCATTTCATATTTCCCCCTGAATTTTACTGATATCATCAAATAATAGAACCGAGGATCAAAATGAGCTTTGCTCTTACTCAATTTGTGTATCAACCTGCAACCAGCAATATGATAGCACTGTAATTTTTAGATAAAAATTTTAATATTATACCTAGCATCCTTGCGTTACCACTAAATTCAATTCACACTTAAAAAACTTAACACATATAATTAGGTTGTAAATTTAAATTTACTTATTTAAAAAATGTAAGTTTATTAAAAAAATTATTATTTTTATTCTATTTTTGACATGCAATTTTAAAACAATATTATAATATTATAAATTAAAAAAAATTAATTTAATTTTATATTAATAATCTTTAATATTTATTAGTAATAAATATAGCTTTTACAATTTAACTATTTTTTAACTAACGTTTTCAAGGTTTAAATACGTTACGGTCGAGGTAGGGTTAGAAATTTTTTGTCTAGTTAATTTTATTGTGTAGGCTTGTATAACGATGCTGGTTGCTGATACATGGAATGATATTCGAATGCAATCTAGGGTGCTAGAAAATATACTAGATGCAAAACTTTCCACTTTTGGTAAAACATGTTTTAGGTCATCTGATCATGGGGGATATTCACCAAACGATAGGATTACTCATACAATAACTCTTAACGAAAATGAAAATTCTGGAAGTGATTTTCATAGTATGTGTTATGAGATTGACGATTTGCTTGAAAAGTACGTTTTGTGTTGTCTTTGTAAATATTTTATTATAGACTCACACAAATTAATAATCGAATGTCAAATTTTGTATCAGACAGTGGAGATGCATTTGGAGATTCTTCTCAGGTCGGTTTTTCTGGTTCAAATGCTATGACACCTGGTCGTTTAAGTCAGTTCCATACAGTTAAAAGGCATCAAGAAATCTTACGTGATTACTCACAAGAGTATTCTCAAATAAAAGCCAAAATTATTGCTCATCGCGAAAGAGAAGATTTATTGGGATCGGTATTTCTTTAATAATTTGATCTAGTACTTTGATATATATATATATATATGCTTTTAACAAGTTCAATTTTTGAACCATTATTTCACAGTAGAACACTTGTTAATGGATGTTTTTGGGTTTTATTTTAGTACATGGATAATTTTTCAGTTTTTTATTTTAATCATTTTTATAATTTTGAATGTAGATAATACTAAGTATATATATATATATATATATATATATATATATCTTAGATGAAGATTCGATCTTATATTATTATTGATTAAAATAAAATCTATGTAAATACTTGTCCTTTACAGTATACGTTTTAAAGAGTTTTAACTCTGGAAGTAATGAGACAAATTTTATTTATTAGTGCTAATTGATAACGCATGATTTGAAGGAGTATTTATTGGTGATTATTATTCTGTATTTGTACAGCAAATCAAACGATTGACTTTATTGGTTTTTATAAGTGTAACAGACAGAGGAATAACAGTTTTTTAACTGAAAGATTGCATTTTGTAGTGGCGTTATTGTTTGTTAACGTTGACAAAGCCAGCTGATTTTATCAGTTATCTCTCTTTGCTTAATGGCTACATATGATATACGTATACCTTGAGATACCTTTTGGTATGCTTTCACTGAACTGCTAAGGAAGAAGTCCACTTTTACCATTGTGCACTCAGTTCCTGATCCATGTTAGTCTAAGTTTAAGATATTGTTATGATAACGGTTATTACCGTCATTGGAACTTGAAACTTTAAAAGCATGACTTAAATCCCTAGGATTAGTAGTATTTCCGAGTAATGTTTTACACTGAGTGGAAATTATAGCAAAGCCAAGCGGACAACCACATTTAGGACCGAGGGTAAAGATTGAACTGTTGCATACTGACATTCGAACTTAGCGTTGTATCAGATTAGATATTTTGCCTAAAAGATTACAGTTTGCGGACGTTTTAATAACTTTGGGATAACCTAAGCATAAATAAACAGTGGTAGATTCTTTATCTTAATTTCATTGTGGTTGGTGACATGTAGCCACCTCTTTATTATTTCTATATCTGTACGGTATATTAAACGATAGACTTCGATGGTTTGATAAGCGTAACAAACGTAGAAGAATAACTAAATTTCTTGGTTAGTAGACGACATCTTTGTGTAGGCACAAAGATTGGCAAGGATGCCTAATTTTTTTTCAGGATTATATAACATATAACTTAAGATATTTTTTAAAACTTTGGGTGTATGCTTTCACCCATACGCCGAAGCGAAAACCCAGTTATATCTTTTCCCATTTAATCCCTGCTGTTATTAGCTTAGGTGCCTATAGGCACTTACTCCAAGATGCATCACATGGAGAATGAACAGTTAGGAATAACACCATAATTGGAAATTGAGACTTTATAAGCCGTACTCAAAATTTCAGGATCATTAGCATCTCAGTAGGGTCTGATTATTGTTGTGCCTTTTGAATTGCTGCATCATTCTAATTTTCCATGAGTACACATATAACTTATTTTTTATTCACCATTATCTTTGTATTTAGTAATATATATTTGGAAATTATATAAACAATTTTATTTATATTTATATATTTATTTTCTATTTTTGTGCAACAAACAATAAGAATTTGTTCTAACTGGTTTACGTTATCATTAAGATCTAATAATATAATTAATTTTTCTTTTGTACCTAATAAATTTTTTAAAAACGCATTTAAAAAGCAACACTTTAAATTTAAAAGAAAATATGAACGTTTTTTAAAATTGACTTTAGCAGAAAATTTATCACTGCCAGGAATACTATTTTTCAGTGCAATGCTGGTAAAAATTAATGATTTGCGTTTACTAATTAATACGAAAATTTGTGCTAACAGTTTTTTATATTTACTCAAGAATTCTGATTAAACAAATACATACATAGTTATATAAATTGATTAATTTGTCTAATTGTTTGTACTTTTATTTTGTATTCTATTGTTTTATGGTACTAATTGTATACTATGTACATATATATATACTGAATGTTCATCTATTGGTATATTAAAAACTTATATCAATAAATAAATAAATTTAACAAAATTTTCCAATAGTTCTCTTGACTAGTTCGGAGCTGTAGATTCAAGTGCATTATCAATTATAGGATCGTAATATTTTAAGTCATTAAAACTTAGATAGTAGACAATGTTTAAGGGATCGAATCCAATTATTTTACTGCAGAGACAAGAACTCTTTCTAAGGTATTTTTCTGTCACATAAAGCCTTATATTATGTCAAGTGAATGGGAATGCAGCAAATGCGTTTATTTAGGTAATAATTAAAAAAATATTTTTTACGGGGTTGATATTGGTTCTTTATTATTGCTCTATGGTGTTTTCTAAAATGAGAAATGTAAAACTTTGTTTATATTAGTGGAATGGAGTTTTGTGATTATTATATATTAATTTTAACATTTATTGTAGACACGCAGGAATTCGAATACAATAACCAACATTAATGCCGATCGCAGACTTAATGCATCTGTTCCATCGACAACTATAACGGGTTTTATTCCCGATTCCGAAGCCGATACAACTGGTGGCAATCAGCGTTCTGGTTCCCAATCAACCGTATCCAGTTCAACTCGACTTTTGTTGGACGAACAAGACAAGTATCATCGTTCAAATCGACTTATTGACGAACATCTCAATGCAGCATCGACAATACGCGCTGCGCTGCGTGCACAGCGCTTTGCTCTTCACACAGCTTCCAATAGTATTATCAATTTCACTTCACGATTTCCCCAAGTGAAAAAATTGGTCGGTAAGATAGATTGGCGCCATAAACAGGATTCTATCGTATTGGGCATAGTCATTGGAATGTGTGTATTGTTTTTGATTATTTACAGATTTAGTTAATTTTATTTTTCCTGATTTTAATGGTTTGTTATGAAAAAGCAATTTTTAACTGTTTTTTTTAAACATTTGTTATATATACAACATTGAGGCCATTAATTGGGTCAGTTTATTTTTTTAAATTACTATTTGGTTGATTATTTATCGATGTAAGAAACGTTACTTTTATTGATTATTTAAAATGAAGGAATTGTCAACGTCAGCTTCCTTTGTCTTTCACAACTTGTTGTAAATATTTAAAATCTATTTGCTTGGATTAATTTTTAATAAAATCGCATTGTTATTTTATGTAAAAATAACCATTATTTTCATTATTTTACTTTTAAAAATTGTGGGAATATTAACGCAATGTGTTAAAATTTAGGAATCAGTATTTCAATTCTACTGTGAGAGCATCTCGTGTCGGTGGTGGTGGGGGGGATCAAATCTACTGAGGTTCGAGTTGAGATCTGTACCGCTCGGTAACAACACTTTAGTTATAGCTTACATACGTAGAAATTGGCATATATATGGATAGTTTTAGGCTCATGATTCCAAAGATTTGAATATTGCTAATAATTCTGTGGATTTCAGTAATGTTTATAAAGATTTAAATTCCAATGATGGCGATATTTCTGACTCTTCCTTCTTCACGTGGTTCATCTTGGATAAGTGTCCACGAGTGTCTATACTAATGACAGTATAAACTCAGTACATTATTGTTTAATTGGGTGCAATAATACACTCAAGGTATTTAAAAGGTATCTTAAGCTCTTGGGATAAAAAAACAAAATATCCGGCGGCCTCGTCAATTATTGCGAACGGTATATCTATCGAAAGAGTGCAGTTTATTCGTAAAGAAACTTTGTTATTCTTCTATTTCTGTTACTCTTATCAAGACATGAAAGCCAATCGTTTAGTTTACTGTACAAATATAAAAACAGATGAGTGAAGTTTTTAGAAAGTAAGCATTTTAGCAAATGTAAGCGAATATCCTCATTTTAATCTTTGTGATGACACTTAAACCCATGGCCATCTAAGTTTAAGTCCAACTCTATACTACTTTACCGCAGGCACGTTTGGTGCATATATATATATAACAAGAGCGTTTGTTTATTACCAATATCAAGAAGTACACACACCTAGCTACAATTTTAAAAACGTCTTGCATCTCTACAGTTTAACTAAAAATGAAGCTTAACCTCGTGTCTACAAAAGGTACTTTGTAAATCAAAGGGCAGTTTTTAGTAAGTTAATACTTAAAAAAATTAAAACAATTCTAGTCATTTCGTGTTTCAAGTTTATCGTTTTAAAATACCTCTTGTACCCCGACATTATAATGCAATTTTTTTTACAATTCAGCGTATGCCCATAAAATAATAAATATAGGGTGCTACCAGTATGCTCGAATCGTGTGCATTCACTATTTAGCTAATTGAATAGGTTCATTGTAGTTGGTCTCATGTCCGGTTGTCAAAAGAGGAAGATTAGAACGAGAACCATTGGTAAATAAGACAAAAGGGCATTGTTCTATAATTAAATATTCCTTTTAATCTTCGGTTCTTAATTTATCTGACAGTTTTATTGTTTTTGGTGAAAACATATATTAAGCAATGAAAATATTTAAAATAAAAGTAGGGAATACAAGCTTTTTCAAAATTTTTCACTGGTTGAAATTGAGACAAAATCAAGCTGAATAGTAGAAGTTAACAATTATAGAAAACAGGCAAAAAATTTTAATGTACAAAAATAGTAATAAAACAAGTTACGTATTACAATGCAAAAACACTGCAATAATCTTCAAAAAGGAAGAAGAGAAAAGGATGAATAACGCTCCAGTAGACGTGTAGTGTGACGCCCGCCTTACCTCGCGAGTGTAACATGATTTAAATGAACATAGTGTTGAAGCTGTGACAATGTTTTTAGAAAGTTTAATTTACGTCAAGTCAACCCTGTGAGTAAAATTGTATTGTCAAAACTCTGGGTTTATGGACTTTATGTGTATTATCTTTTAGAAAACTTTGATTTTAACAATTGACAGGCTAATATTTAATTCCAAACAAAAATAATAGAAGACGTAAACTGTGAGATGAATTCATTTCGTATATTCTCTTCAGTCACAAACATATAAAGAATCAGTATATATATATATATATATATATATATATATAATTATATAATGTAATTAACTTAACATTTATAACTGTGCATACATACACATATGCAACATGCATATGTTACGTCCACGCTAAATTTAATGAAGTTACAGATTGTTTTTGTGCCCCAAAATCTCCTATCATCTAATGGTAATAACCTTTAAAATTTTAGTTGTTTTAAATATTATTTATGTTCCAACTTATAAAGACATTTAGTAATGTTTCTTTAAACACATTCTAGTTAAATATCAAGTTTTACAGGTTGATACGCGAGTTGAGTAGGAGTAAAACTTCTTTTGATTTTCAATTCTATTTATTAAATTTATCAGAAGGGTGAATAACAATAAATAAAAATGAGTAAATAAGTAGGATAACTGAAATTGGTAAAAGTAAAGTAGTCAGGTTAGGTGAACTTGGAAAGCTTGTAATTATTATGTGCCTTTTTAAAGACATCTGAGAGAAGAGTCAAAAATGACTCGTTAATTGATTTGACAGATTTAATTGGCTGCGAATTTAGAGGTAAACAGAAGACAATGCCTGGCGGTCGTCCAAAAGTTATGTGATTACATTTGGCATTATTAAGCGGTAGCTGGTTCAAAATCAACCAATTGAAAATAGTGGAAATATCAGCCTGAAGTAGTTCAGGATTAGCCCTCTCCCTATCTTACATTATTAGCGTAAAGCAGGATGTTAGAGTCAACAAGTGAAAATAAATTATTAATAAAGAGAATAAATAAAAGGGAGCCTAAAACGGATTCTTGAGGAACACCTAAGGTGATAGGGCAAGAGGAGGATAAATCTGAACCAACCAGGACCTTGAAGATACGATTGGAGAAAAAATCTTTAATCCAAACTAGAATAGACCCTACTACCCCTACAGTTCTAAGCTTAGAGATAAAAAGATTATGTAGAACTTTGTGAAATGTCTTGACAAAGTCAAAATAGATGGCATCTACAGACAATGGCTATCTATCTAGCAATTCTGTAATGTACCTAGAGTAGGTAATAAGATTTTTTAAGACAAGAATTCTTTTTGACAATATGGACAGTCGCATGTATAAAATATTCGAAATGGGGTCTGAAATAATGTAAAAATTAAACATTTGTATAAAATATTTCTTAAATAACGTCTAAAAATGTAACTAGTCTAAAAACCAGTTTGGGCTGTTTTCTTAAAGTAAAAGAAAAACATGAGGGAGGGAGTATAAAAAATTGCTAAATCCTTTATAACGCTACTCGATTTGGTGTGTTCAAATCAGATATAAACAACAAAATACATGAGAATTGACAAAGCACAAATGCAAACAACTTGGTTAAATTTGGTGCAAGTTATTATTAATTCACTATTCATAAATATTATTAATATTTTGTTGCAGTAATTTAGGGTTTATTTGTTATAACTTCACATTATATATTTTGTGTCGCTACCATAAGTATGATCCACAACGGTAAACACTAACTCTACACCGAAAAATGTACAAAAATGATTGTTAACTTTTTATTTTTGCTTACTGATTGTTAATAAGTAAGTTTGTCTGTTTAGGTAAAATTTCCCTTTTTAATGAAAAAATAAATTTGCCCAAATGGTTTATAGATAAGTGACACCTCATTGGCTGTCTTAAGATGAAATTTCCTTTTAATAAGAATGTATGCTAATTTTTTAAATAAAGTAATAATTACTTCTACTTCCTTAATAAATTTGTCGATGTCGATATTCACTTATTAATATAACCTAAATTGTATTACTAATCCTATTGCGATTCGGATAATTTAGAATTAAAAGTGTTGTATTTATTATTAATTTTTATTATAACATAATATTTATTGAGGACAATATTATTGAGTTTTATATTTAATAATGATTATAAAAAAATGGAGAAGGAATCGTATTGCATAAATAATGTTTGTTTTTGTTAAATGGTAATAAGCAGCGTTTTTGTCGCATCAATATATTGTTATGAAGATTTGTAAATTGAAAGTTGTTTAGAACAAAATAAAAAAAATGAAAAAAGTTGTGCATTTATTAATATAATGCAATAATGACTATGTCACAAAGGGAAATAGTTAATTATCCTGCTGTGTAAAATGCTAAAAAAATATTATTTAAGTAGATCTAAGTACAATTGATGCATTATTAATGAACGGTGATGATTAAATATTTTGTAGTTAAGATTTTTAATTTTTTTAAATTCAAAATACTCCAACTTCTTATATCAGGTATATGAAACTATGTACCATTAAAGTTCTCATATTAAGTTCTCATTATTAATAAACGGTGATCATTGAACATTCGAAAAGCTCGTTTTAAGAATATTTAAAATTTTACAGTTAATAATAATAAATAATAATAATAATAATAATAATAATAATAATAATTTATTACTCAAAAAAGCTTTTACAAAAAATTACATTTTTTGGGGTATAACAATTTACAAGGTCTGATCACAAACTATAAAATTTCTCAATGTGTTAATAGAAGTATATATATATATATATATATATATATTTAAATAAAATAAAATATTGGTAATGTTATATACATTTTAAAAATAAGTGAATAATAGAAATGTACAATTTTAGTTTGTAGGTAATATTTACCCGCACAATTTGAACTTTTAATAATTTGAAAAATGGTTGTCATAATTGGATTATTAGTAATCTGGGGGTTATACGGAAAGAAATGGATAAAAAAATGTAAACAATAGTTGGAAAACGATAAACAACGTAAATAAAATAGTACTATTTTTATTTTGATGTGCGAATAGCGACTTTTAAGTAAACAATATAATGAAACAAAATTTCTCATGGACCAACAAAATAATCGAACGTTGTATAATTAGTGATATTGGGGATAGTATAAATGTTGATGTATTTTTTAAATTAGTTTTAATAGCTTTAAAATTTTGTATTTTTCTTAAATTGATTGGCAAACTATTCCATAATTTAAAATATTTAATTAGAAAAAAATTTGCTCTCAGGGATGATTTATGATACACTGTATATTCTTTATTTTTTAGTTTACGTTTAAATTTGTTTGCCTCAAGTTTTATTAAATAATTTAAATTATTATTAAAAATTAATTTATGGAATAACAATAGATGTATTTGGATCCTTCTTAGACATAGAGGCTCAAGATTGAGCAATTGATTTCTTTCTTTGTACTCCATATTTGATGAAAAACCAATAATCATTTTTGTAAAATATTTTTTAATATTTTCAATCTTTATTAAATTTGTTTTTGATGTAAAATTGTGAATGAAGCAGCAATAGTCAATTATTGACCGAGTAGCATATTTAAAGAAAACTATTTTGCTTTCTTCAAGAATAAATATATTATTTGCTCTCCTAATAATTTTTTGTATTTGTTGGTGATATGGGATACATTGAATGATTAAATAATATTATTTCAATTACATTATCTACAAAGCTAAACTGTGCTAAAACTAAAATACTTTTTGATTGATCTGTTAATTTAAATCCTAAATTGATATAAATTGTATTAATTAACGGAATTCAGATCGTGCATTATTTATATATACTCTACTGTGTCCATTTCCTATGTTAAAGCCTAACTCACGGTACTTTATAAAATCTAAAAACCTTATACGAGATTTTTATGAGTACTCAGACATATTCTCTATAATAATAAATTAATCAGTCTTAAGATCTTTCTGCTGAAAAATAGGAGATTCCGAAGCTACTTAATTTCAGTTAGTCAATTAATTATGTTAGATTCTCCAAATCCTTATTTTTTCAAATCAGGAGATAGTTTCAAGAGATATCTTTTTAAATTGCACAAGCTAGGGCTTATACAAAGCTAAAACAACACCATTTTTTTATCGGGGTGGTTTAGCATAAAACAACCTTCCCTTTAATCTACGTACCGAGCCTTCATGTTCTTAAGTCCGCCTACAATCTGTACGCACTTTCTAGTTGCACTTAAAGATCCGACCTTAACACTACCAGGTTGTACTCCTTGTGTTATTTTGCTTTTGTCATGTTTTACTTATTTTTAATTTACTTTTATCACTCTCCCTTTTAACTTTTTTTTACTGATTCACAATATTTTGAATCGAGGAACAAAACGAGTTTGTCCTAATCAATTCGCGTATCAACGTACAAATAAGCTTCTTAGTGTTTTTAGAAAAACTGGTTAACAACATTATTTTTTACAAAAATTTGCTTATAACTTACTTTTATTATACATTTAAAATTTTAAGTTTTATTTTGTATACTGTTTACAAATTATCTTTTTTGATTTAAATTTTTTTTTAAATAGACAAAGTTTAGATTTAGATAACAAAAATTCCAAAATCATTACAATACGATGCATATCTGGAGCTACCAAAAACCCTTAGACTACTCCTATTATACAAAAAAAAATTATAAAGTAATTTTATTTTAATTATTAATGTTTTAGTTTGTATCGGGGCCTAATGCAACTGCACACTGCAACTGTTTATTTTATGCAATTGTCAATAATTAAAATTTAATTAATTAAATTTATTTTATTTTTTATTAAATAATATAAATTTAAAATTATATTTTATGTTTACTTTTATAATAACAATTGTTGTTGTTTAAAAGTACTATTTGTTTAAATTTGAACACAGTATATATTTAACTAAACTTTAGTTACTGCTAGAGTCAAATGTCATTTATGATTGCGATTAAATTTCTGTTAATTTTATGTTTTGCTGAAAACATTATACAGCTTGAACGTAACATATTTAGATTGTGGTAATTTTATATCTTTTATTATAATATTTTGTTATACAAAAATTAAAGAAACATTTTTTGTATGTGCGTGTTACAATTTAATATTTTGAAATTAAGTATAGATATATGATTAAGTTTTAAACATACGTTTATACTAGAATAATTTAATTTAATATTTTTTTTATTTTTTAACTAAAAGATATGCGTGTACTTTTATTAATTTAGCAATTTTTTAAACCAATAAACTAGTTTAATTATTGTAATTTTTGTTTATTAATTAAAATATATATTTGCCTTATTTTAAAAAAAAACAATAACAAATTGTATGAAATTTACTAATTACAAATATGTTTTAAATATTACTTTACAATTGTAATTTTATTTTGTTTGCATATTTTGTAAATGATTTATTAAAATATATTAAAAGTTAATTTTTATTAAGTTTTTTGTTGTTTATTATTGTGTTTTTATGTTAAAAATGTTAATACATTTTAATTTTTTGTACAACAAATATGCATAAATATTATTTAAATTAAAATTAATAATAATTTATTTTTAATGCAATATTTATTTAAATAAAGCAAAATATTGTTTAATTTAATTGTATTTATAATCCTAGAATTACAAAATATATGCATTAAAAACTAAAGTTTGTTTTTGGTATTTACTTAGTTTTATTATTAGGATTAGGTTGTTTTATTATTTTCTCTATTTGTTAAAATACCGTTTTTTATGTTTTTGACAATATTATAAAAAAAATCAAGTTTTTAATATTGTTTTTCTTTGACTACACATAAAACCAATTGTTTTACAATTAATTGTTATTAAAATTATTTATATATTTAAATAGTAATATTTAACAACTATGCAAAACTAATGTTTATTTAAATTTACAAATAATTTTTAAACACAATTTTGTAAAACAACAATTATGAATCACAAATCTTTAATAATAATTTAGTTAAATAAGTAAACCAATAGTTAAAAACTATTGTGATAATTGTAAAACATTAAAAAATATTAGTAATTAAATTGTTTTTTATTAATTTTCTATAATTTAAATTTGCAAAATTTAAACAAATTATTTTAGTTGTTATTTTAACAACGTGCTTTACAGTATTAAAACATGTTTTGTAATTAGCAATGCATTTTTTAGTAAAACTTACAAAATACTACATGCTTGACCTATTTAGACTGCAAAAATCTTGTTGAACAAAAATTTAACCTTCGTACATTTGATTATCTGCGGCCTGGATTTAAACATTAACAATTTTGTTTTGGGTTTTTTAAAAGCTAGGTTAAAAAATTGTAAAATAAAGTATTACTTATAGAAAACTATCATTTATGTTACAAAAATCTAGTTTTAAAGACTATTATTGGTGCCTTGATAATCTCAGAATTAAAACCATTTGCAGAGGTTATAAATAAAAGTGAATATTACTTGAATTGTTGACATTACAAAGTTTGCAGCTTTTTTTATATATTAATGCATTTTGGTTAATAAAATTCTTTATTGAACAAATTATGTTTGTTTTTAAATTTTAATAAACGTAGAAATTTTGATATTGTTGCTACGACTGTTGTTGTATATTATAAATATAATGTTTTATTGGAAAAAATGTTTTATATATTTTTTAATAAAGTTTTATTTATTAATATCTGTTAAATATGTTTATAATAAGTAAAAGTGCTAAATATTATAGTATTCATTTTTGTTACGTAATGTAATTTAGTTAAAAACCGACTACAGCTTATAAAAAAATATATAAACCAAGCATAGATAATTTATATGCGTAGGGTTATTAAATTAATAATTAAAAAATAGACATAAATACAATTGCAAAACAACATGAGCAAATTAAAAGAAGTATATATATGTATATGTATATATGCAGCTATTATGTTATTTAATGTACATTATTTTTTTATTATTAAAACCCTTTTCCTTTAAAAAAATAAGCATGGAGCAATAAGATTACAATTACAGCAAAAAAATTAACATCAAAATCTCGTAATTCAAAGAGAACATGAGATAACAGAATGTTTCCATGTATCTAAACATTCTACCAAACGGTTTGCTTGATCCCATAAAACATTCATTTCAATTAGATCTTTCCGAATAGTTCTTAACCAAGTTTTCTGTGGTCTGCCAATCTTTCTTTTATCATTTACAATTGTCCATTCCAAAACCTTTCTTGCTGATGTTCCGGGCGGTAAACGTAGAATTTGACAGTAATTTTCTTTGTCTAATTGTAATGATGTCATATAGTAAACGAGAGTCAGTTCTACTCATGATCTCATCATTTGATACGTGATGAAAAACATCCACCATCTTATCAATCTTGTCCGTTCGCTTCCAAGTTTAACTCCCATATATTGTCGTAGGAATGATTATTGATGCGTACAAACGAAGTTTTACCTTCAGGCGAATGGTAGAACATGACCATATTGATTTGAGTCTATTGAAGACTGACATTGCCTTTCCAAGTCTAACTTGAACATCAATTTCGATTTTCCATCTTTATTAATGATGCTTTCCAAATATGTAAAGGAATCATCAGCATCAATATTTTGTCCACTAATGTTGATGAGCAAAACATTGTTTGACTTAGTGCACAACACTTCTGTCTTGGAACAATTAATCCGTAAGCCAATACGAGAACTGATATCACTGAGACATATTGTCATATTTTGCATCATTTCTGGTGTTTCACTGAGTAGACCAATATCATCTGCAAAATCTAAATCCGTTAATCTGCCTTGGTTCCATTTGATAACATAAGACAAATTATTCATGGATCGAGTCATAATAAAATCATTTACCAGAGGAAACAAAAACGGTGACAAAATTCATCCTTGACGTACTCCCGTGACAATTTCGAACATAGCAGTATGACCACTTTTTGTTCGAACACAGCAACTTGAATTTTGGTATAGCGAACGCATAATATTCACGTATTTCAACGGTATTCTGCAAAACTTAACGATTTTCCATAAAGATTCTCGATAACCACTGTCAAAAGCTTTCATAAAATCAATAAAATTGATTGTAAGTGATTGCTGAAATTCTTGACTTTACTCAATAATGTTAGAGGGTCAGTATTTGTTCAAAGCAGCTTCTTCCCTTCCGAAAACCTGCTTGTTGTTCTCAAAAGTGTTTATCTACTGCATTACTTAAACGATTTAAAATTACTTTGCAAAACACCTTAGCAGGAACAGACAATAAGGTTATTCCGCGCCAATTATTGCAATCGTTCAAACTTCCTTTTTTGGGAAAAGTAACAATTACTCCCTGTCGCCAATCATTTGGAACTTGTTCATTATGCCATATAACATTAAATAAATGAGCAAGCTATTTGCTACAACATCATTTAATGTACATACTTGTTAAAATAAAAAAATAACTTTTTAATACAACAAATAATATTGCATTGTAACGTTTTTCTAAAACATTGTAAATTTAGAAAATAAAATAAGATTTGCATATTTTTAAAGTAAATTAATATTATTAAAAAATTTTAAACGTATGTAACTAAAAACATTAAGTCTTTAATTTGTCTAAACAATTTTTAAAAATTTTATTGTTTATTTGGTCGTTTTATATATATTTAATACAATTTTACATTAAATAGAAATTTAGCAAAAGTAAACAAAATCACGTATTCACTGTTTGTAGTAAAGCTTAAAATTATGTTAATTATATTTGAGTTTATTGTTTAACCTACATTTGCAATTTTAGTACTATTTTAAAAGATTATTAATTGACTATTGTATAGCATATATCCATTTATAATTAGTTTACACAATGTTAATAACCGTTTTATATTAGGTCATGCAACTAGTAATAGTAATGACCTCAATCCACTTACAGTAATTTGAATAATAAAATTAGTCATTTTACATATATTTTCTAAATTTACACGTAAATGTTTAAATGTAAAATTTTGTATGACAACAAAAATTATTCTATTTGCATTTGCTTTTATTTTTTATAAATACAGTCAGTTATACTACTCATATTTTTTAATTATGTTTGTTTGTGTTTAAGCCACAAATATATTATAAATAAAAGTGCAATCTACAAGTGTAACGGCTAAATAAAATAATATTTAATTACATGTTTTGAAAAAAACCATGTGTGTTTGAAATTCAATGCAACTATTAGATAAATATTTTTTAGTAAAACCAAAATTAGAATATATAAAAGTTTGGTCCGTTTTATTCTACTTTATGTTTGCTAAACTTGGAATCTTACCCAAATTAGTTACCCAAAATTTATTCATTTTGAACGAGATTGTTTAAAACTAATATGGTTTTGCTTGCTGTTTTTTTGTTAACGCAAGCGTTTAATAACTATTAAAATATTCAAACTAATTTCAGATATTTGTAACACACTTGACATTAATTGGCCATTTATTTTCAACATAATAAAATAAAGACAATTAAAATGGATTAGCCATATTTTGAGTAGATTCTCTACTTATCCAACCACAATAATTGTAAAAGCCCATCCATTACCCGGATGGAAAAAAAGACCGGGTAGCCAAAGAACAAATTAGACATACATTGTAAGAAGCAAACTCAGTCCTTTTATTTAAACTACGCCCACTTGTCTAAATAAATTACTTAATTTGGCGTCTGTTTGTTTACGGTTTGAATTTGTTAGAGATTATTGGAGGTGTTTAATTCTAAATGTAATTAATATTTAAAATCAGCATAACTCAAGTATCATTTATTAAGTGAACATTGTAAAGTTGATTTTTTGCAGACGTTAAGTATTTTGGGCCGTCATGGGTGATAATAACCGGTGGGCGGAGGTGTTCATCTGCGATGATGGTGAAAATAAAATTATAATTTTTGTTTTGTATTATAAATAACAATATTTATATTTTACGTATAATTTCAAGTTTTAATGAATTTTTGTTTTATAAAACAAAATGCTTATATTTTATTTTAACTAAAATTATGTTAATATAAAAAACATTTATACTCATCATTTATTGTAATTTTTTAAATTGTTATCTAAATCTTTCTAATGTTAAGTTTTTGAATTAAAATAACGTTAAAAAGCATATCTAAAATATATTATTAAAATGCAATGTACAAAATTTATTATTAAAATTAAAATTTTATTAATTGTTCAATGTACACTTAACAATTATTTGTAAATAACAAATATAACATTATCATTTAAAAAAAATTATATTGGTTAAGTAACAAAGTGACACATCTATCTAGAGCTCTATACTTGCATTCTAGTAGAAAAAATTTAATCGAGTTTTTATTTTGTTGGGCTGCAATGTTTGTTTACAAAAAGTGATTTTTTGTAAAATATTCAAGGAATGAAAATAAAAAATAAAAGTATACGAACAGCAACTGTCATAAAATAAACTTACGTTTTAAATTAAATATATTTTAATGTACTAAATGCTTCATTGTTCTAAGTTTGCAATTTTTTTAGTATGTGTCTCTAATTTAACTCGTAACATATTGTATTTTCAAATAATATTGTTAAATAAAAATAACATTTTGTAAACGTTTTTTTAAATAAACAATATTAAAAATTAAGTTTAAATTATTAATATTAAATAATAATAATTTTTTTAAATAATATTAGATGTAATTTATGTATGCTGTATTTTACCTTAATGTATTTGGATATTATTAAATAATGTTTCCACTAAAGTTATTATAATGTAACAAGATTGTAACTGTTTTTTTAAATAAATTATTGTAGGTTCGGAGAAAGGTAAAGTGCATTCAGTAGAAATATCTCCGTGCACGAGCAATCCATGTTTTTTAAAAGGAGGAAAAAACGCAACTATTAGCATTAATTTTGAACCAAGTAAGTAATAAAATTTATTCATCAATTATATTATTTTATTAAATTGTTTTAATGTGTGAAAAGTGTATTTTGTTACCATAACTAAGAAAAATTTTTTTATTATAGTACTAAAACCCAAACACTAATAAATTGTAATCTTTTTTAACGTATTGGTCGCTTATGCCAGTTAATTATAAATGCAGTAAATAAAAAAGCTGCTGTCAAAATCAATACAGTATATTTTATTTCCTTTTGTGAAAACATTCAATTTTGTGAAGTACATTTAACGTGTACTGAAACATTTAATAATTATTATCTTAACATTATAAGTAAAACATTTTATAGAAAATAATATTTCATGCCAATATTAATATAAAAGTCTAATGTGGTTAAATGTAAGAATATTGACATTAAAAAAATGAAAATACAAGCAAATTAGTTGTTTAAAGATAATTTATATTATAAAATATGTGCAGGTATATAAAGATAGATTATAAAAATTATGTATTTTCAATATTTTAAGTAATATTCATTGATTTGTAAAATTTTTTAAAAGCGTTTAATGAGGGGTTCTCACGTATTTTAACCCTATATATATATATATATATATATATATATATATATATATATATATATGTGTGTGTGTGTATATATTATCCAGCTATTTCGGGTGTTGTAATTACTTGTAAATTTAATTATTTTTGTTAAAGGAGATTATTATTTTACATTTGTATCTTTTAGATGAAATTATTACATCCGGTAAAACTGTAGCTTCAGGCTATGTTGCTGTCAGATATGTGCCACTTAGGTTACCAAATAACAGTATGTGTCCGTTTATTCAAAATGGCTGTCCGTTGAATGCGTACCAAAATTATACCTATATGATGAAAGTACCTGTTCCAGTGTGGTTATCTACAGTGAGTTGTTTATATGGATATTGACATATATTTACAACGCAAGTTATTTCTATAATTCTAAATCAAATTATATACATTTTCAGACTACTCAAACCAGTTTAAAACCATATTGTTTTAAGATTATTGTATTTTTCAGTAAGTGAATATTTTAGAAAAACGGAACAGAAACCCGTCTTTAATGCCAGTAGTAGAAATCGAACTTAGGTTTACTCAACTTCTAGTTGTATTACTACACGCCCCGATAATAATAACAATACTTTTTTAATTATAGCATTCTAACAAATTATTTTAAGCATTAAAAAAGCAGGCTACAATTATTATATTTTTTTATATGGTCGCTTCTGTCAACGTTACAGAAAAAAATATAAATGCCACAAATTATGATTATTATTATTATTATTTATATTACTACTATTATTATTATTATTGTTATTAATATTATTATTATTACTACGATTATTATTTTTACTACTATTCTTATTCTTATTATTGTTATTATTATTATTATTATTATTATTTATTATTATTATTATTATTATTATTATTATTATTATTATTATTATTATTATTACTCTTATTACTATTATTATTATTACTATTTTTATTGTTGTTATTATTATTATTATTGTTATTATTATTATTATTACTGTTATTATTATTATTACAAAGCAATTTTGCTTTAAAAAGCGATAACAAAGTCCTACAATTTAAAAAGAAGGTAAGGCAACAAAATGATTCCATGTATTCGAACATTTTACCAAAATTTTGTTTGATCGCATAGGACATTCATTTCAATTAGATCTTCACGTAACGGTTCTTATCTACGTTTTTTGTAGTCTACCATTTTTTCTTTTGACATTATCAATTGTCAATACTAAAACCGTTTTTGCTGGTTTTTTGGACGGCAAACGTGGTAATTGACTTTCTCTATTCGACTATTGAGTTTTCATTTGATCGTGCTATTGCTTTTTTGCAGTTGTTTGCCTGTATGTAATCCTGATAATTTTTCTGGAGCAATATAGATTATTACAGAGACCAGGTTGCTAACTTTGCACTCAAAACCTGCCACTTTATCCAAACTTGGGACTGGTTAGATTAGTTTATTTCAGATTTTTTTCTAAACGGAGTTATTATTTTTGTTCCTATTCTTCTTCTTGCTTTTTTAATACTAATAATATAAATACTATTATTATTAATAATACTAACTTTATTCCAAAAATTATTATAAATATTATTATTATTATTATTATTATTATTATTATTATTATTATTATTATTGCTATTGTCACTATTCTAAACATATACTGTTTTTAAAATAAATGTTTTATTTTGTTTGTATTTTATTTAAATAAATAGGTGAACGCTACTGTAAAGTGGAAACTGGTAGATGAAAATGCGGATGTTATCGTTTGTGTCAAATTTCTAATTGTAATTGTGTAACCAAACATATCAATTGACTAACGTAATTGAACAATAATTGAACAATATTTTAAAACGTTCATTCCTTACTTGTGTTAATTTTGTAGCCTGCTAATTTCATAAATTATTTAATTCGTCAACAAATTTAATTTCTTAATTTTTTACTAATATTATTATTGCTATGACATGAATTATAATTTTTTACATTTTTATGATTTGTTCTAATAATGATAATAAATTTATTTTAAAATGATAGTTAATAATGATTTCGATTAATTCAATGCAGTCATGATGACCTGAAAGTTGTTTTTTTTTTAATATAAAATTTAGTCTTTGAATAATTTTTGAAAAATAGTTAACTAATATAATTGCCAAATTTACGCTTAATAAGTACATTTATAAAAATATTAATACTAATGTATAATTATTTTATTATTGCATTTAGGAAAACACCTATTTCTGAAAAATATATAATTTAGTATGCCATGCTCATAATGTTTATTATTAATTTTAATTGTTAATATTTATATTAACAATTATAATAATAATAGTAATGTATTGCTATTTTGATCGCTGAAATATTAGTCTTTTACAGTAAAAACAATATTAACAATATAATCAAAAGTATAGCAATGCACTTGAGTTAAGAGATATTCAATAAAAGGTCACTACGATACAATTAAGTATTTTCTATATATATACCTATTTGTTTAATTATTATATAGTTTTGTATATTAATAAAATAAAACAAAATTTTATTTTAAATTAAGCAATTTTTTAAATAAATATTTAGGGTAAATGAATTTTTATGTTTTTATGTTTTTTGTTTAAATGTTTTACAAAATTTAATTTATAGCAAGTAAATGTTTAAACAAAATCAAGTAAATATCCTCCTCTTAATGCCTTCAATGGCACTTAAATCCAGCTTTTTACCACTTAACCATAAAAATGAAAACAATACGTTTTAAAGTGCTACATGTGGATAACAGTAATTGATGAGAATATGTAATATAAATTTCTATTTGTAATACAATATTTTTGTAATTTGAAATAGAATAGCACAATAAACATTGAATTTATTTTTTCTATATTAAACAAATAACTTTTGTTAACTTTGTATTTTAATTGTTTTCCAATGGATTTTTTACAACATACATCCATCTCTACATAACAAAAGCGTTTGTTTATTACCAATTTCAAGAATTGCACACATACAATTTTAAAAACATCTTCCATCTCTCTACAGTTTAACTAAAAATAAAGCTTAACCTCGTGTCAACAAAATTTATTTTGTTAAACAAAGTGCAGTTTTTAGCAAGTTGACATTTAGAAAAACGAAATAATTCTAGTCATTTCGTGTTAATACTAATAATTTTAAAACTCATACCCAACCTGTTTCAAGTTTATCGTTTTAAATGACCTTTGACATCCCAATATTATACCGCTTTAAACATGTGTCTTATTTTAATTAATTATAATAATTATTATTATAATGATAAGTGTGCCGGAGTGGTCTAGCGGTACAGCGCTCGAATTCGGACCTTGGTGGGCATGGGTTCGAATCCCACCACTGGCACTAAAATGCGGGCCCACGTTTGGCTCGCTAACTGTCCACTGTTAAAAGATGTTTTTTGTAAAACATTTAACGTAGCAAACATAAAATAAAATAAATAAATAAATGCGATTTTTTACAATTTAGAGCAATATTAAAATAATTATGTGCCCATAAAATAATAAATATAGAATGGTATTAGTCAATTTATGAAGATATTTAGTAATGGCCTTTTTGAAACCGGTTTGCATAAATGCCAAGTTTTGACGATATGGGCAGTCACAAATATACAATATTCTAAGTGGGGTCTAAGATAACGTAAAAATTAAACATTTGTACAAAATAGACCTAAAATAACGTTTACAAAATATATATGTTATACATTAGACCTCATCTAAAATACAGCGTCCAAGTTATATTTTTTTACATAAACGTCATTCACAAGTACTTGACAAAGTCCAGCTACTTTCTACAAGACTTTTATGGACATTCACACATGTTTTTTATAGTAATAAATTACCCAGTTTTCAGATTTACATGATCACACTAGGTAAGTTTGCTATTTATGTTTACTTTAAGATACTTAAGTTTGTTACAAATACATATGTTTATCTAATTAAATTTAAATGTTTAATTTAATTCTATTGTTTCCTTCTAATGTGTTATTTTAAATTTAACCAACTTGCATTTTGATAGATTTAAATTTACTTCAAAATTAGCAGACCATTGTTCAATTTTATTAACACAATTTTAAAATGTTTTTTAAATCATTATTTAAAGACATTTTTGTGCAAAAAAACCCATATTATTGGCAAATTTAAACAAATGCAATAACTGCGGAACTGTGAAAATAAAAACGGGGTCAGTATTGCACCTTGTGGAACTCCATTATTATATTCTGTTAACTCTGATTTAGTACAACTAATTTATATAATTGTTTTTTTTTAATAATTTTGTAGCCAGTTAAGATATGGTCGAGTGTTTCAGCTAGTTCAAGACGTTGAATTATTCTTTTCTTGATATACTATTAAAAGCAAATTTATAATAAAAAACATGCAGTATATTAAAAAAACATTTTTATCAAGGGATTCAGTAATGTAATGAACATAACTGGCGTTATAACTGACTACACAGTCTAGAGTAGAATAATTATTTTTATAAGCAAATTGATAATGATTATTACTAATGTTCAATATAGGTTTTAAGTCGTTAAGTATTATTTTCTCAAATAATTTTGAAAAGACTGAAGTAAACAAATTGGCCAATAGTGTTCTGGATTTGTTGATAAAACAGAAATTTTTGTAATACGTGTGATTTGTGAAATACGTCAAGTATTAGCTACTTCACAATGCATAATAAATGTGCTTATTATTGTAGATAATGATAAAACAATTGCTGGCATGCAGAGCTTTAATAACTTGTAACTTATTCTATCATGTCTAAATAAAGTACCTGCTTTACAATTGTTAATTAATTTATTAATATTAAAGTTGATAATAGATGTTGAATAATTTTTAATTAAATAATTAGATTCTGATTTGTTTGAGTTGTTTAAAGCATAATAATCACCTAATTCTTTAACATTTATCTTAAAGTAATTTGGTTTTGATTTATTAAAACATTTTGTTAATATTTTTCCAAATATACTGTAAATCACAATTTGATTGAAAATAATGATTAGCATAGTTATTAAGTTTGTTGATTTCAAGTTTAATTTATTTGTTTAAGCTCTTCAATTTAGTATATTAACTTAATTTATATGCCACTTCTGTTACTGTTGGAATGAAATATTTAAAATGTTTATTAATTTTTATTTCGATTACAATTTTTATATTATTGTACATTTAAACAACTTTGACTTTATTTGAACTTTATTTAAAGCGCCTTTTTGTATTTAAATTTATTGCATTTGTTGTTAACGTAACTGTAGTTTTGTGAGTTTGTTGTGTCCTGATTTTTCCTGTTGGTAAACAGTATTAGTATGTCATTTTGAATTATTTTGTAATAATAAATTATAAAACAATAATTTAAATCACACAAGAGCTTTTGTGATTAAAATTAGGTAGGGTTTTGATAATTATCCGTATGAGTTAAATCAAAGGAAATCAGAGCCGAGATTTCAGTAAGATCTTACAAATTCTTTTTTTGTCTAAATTTTTTAAGATTAATTAAAAAAATATTGTTGTTTGTAATGTCATTCTTAGGTACTGGACAATATATAAATGTTAATAAGATCAGTAACCAGTACAGTAGCATCATTTAGGTTAAAATTGTTAATACTACTGTTATTAATGTTTAATAGTGCAGATATAAGTAATACTACATTTGAAGTTGATGTATCTCACACATACATGAATAATTTAAAAATAAATTAAATATTTTAAATGACAATGCTTTGAATTTATTTTTGGAAGCAGACGGATATTTTACCCCCACCCCCTTGAATTATTATTATTTATTATTATGTATGGTTGTTGGCATAAATACTTCAGTAAAAGTAGCTTTTAGCACACAAAAAATATGTACAATTATAAAAATACAGTACAATTAGCAGTATGTAACATTAGTCCAAAAATAAATAAATAAATAAAATAGGATTAAATTACATAGGCTAAGAAAACTCAAAATTAAAGTATATTCAAAAGTCATGTTCAATATGATATGCGTGAAGAGGCATGATATTACTTAGGAAACGTACTACATTAATTAATAGTGTGCAATAAAATGTGAATGACTCATGTGTGAGCATGACTAATAAAACAATACCCTGAATAAAGGATAATGAATGATCACAAACTAGAGTGGGAAGATTACAGACAATGGTGATTGGTCAGACAAAAAAAAGCATATACATGATTTAGAAAGGCTAACGTAAAAGTTACTTTAAACTTTGTTAAAATTAGATAGTAACTTTGTTAAATACGGAAGATATGAATTTAAATACACATTTGTTCTGCACTTAACATGCATATGTAGTCTTTTTCTCATTCTCGATGCAAATGATTTGCTGAATTCACGATAAAGTGGATAATTGGAGTTGTTAGAGATACAACTGATAAATTAAAAACATTCCTTAACGTGCCAATGAATTATTTTATTAAGAATGTCATTGTAAGTAGTGCCTACTAATCGGCTAATGATGATAATACATTCTTTTAACTGCATCAAATCCTTCCTCTTTAGTTAGGGAACTATTACAGGGGAGCAATATAATATTATTAAATAAATTATAATTTTAAAATATGTATTAACAACATGTTGGCGAACACTAAGGTTCGTCAACCGTCTTATGTAGTAACGTAAACCTGATATATAATCTTTTTAAACCGTAGAGCAAAAGGAGTTTTTTATATTCAAGTAGTGTATCAACCTGCAATCTGCAAGTACACTACTTGGTGGTTTTATAAAAGCTGGTTAAAAAAATTTTTTGTTATAAAATTTAGATTACAACCCCTCAAATTTTTACATTTAGAATACATTTTAAATTTCAAGGTTTATTTTGTATACTGTTCACAAATTATGTTTCTCCGTTAAAAAATAAAAAATTTAAAACACAAAGTGTACAGGTAGAATAAAATTTTTTTTAAGATTAATTGCAGCACTACGTACATTAAAAGTTACTAAAAAACTCCTCTACTGGCCATATTGTTCACTTGATCACTGCGGCACGCTTGCGTGACGCTTAATCAAAAGGCCTTGTTGTTTCGCGCTTGCTCACCGTTCATTACGCGTTAATCGTTTTTAATTGTTGTTTTGTGTTATTTGTTTTTTACGGTGATTGTCGCAATTTATATTGCTCAATTACTGCGTTTTATAACGTTTTTATGCTCGGTGGTTAGCTTGTTTTATACATATCTTTTTTTTGTGTGCTCTTTTGTGCTTAATTGTTGTGAAGTTTGTGTTGCACAATTGCTTAAACAAGTGCGGATTTTATTTCGTAGTCGTGCTTGAAACTTTGTATTTATACTTGATTGTCACATTGCCTGTTTTGCTTGTGATATTTGTTGTATCCTAGTTTTTGCTTTAGATTGTATTTCAATGAGTCCCCAACCGTTTTGTGGAAGACGTGGATGTAGTATGTCAGTGAATCAGGTGCTCTGCTCTGGTTGCTCTACCTGGTTTTATGAGTTCACCCGGTCTTTCGGAAACCCTTTGCAATGAGTTGGCGAACAGTGATACTGATTTTTATTGTATCAACTGTCTTTGGGTCAGAGAGACCAAAAGTTACTCCCTCGTCTGATCCCAAATTAGATCTCCTCTCGATCTAGTCAAAGAGATTAACGTGAAGAATTCTGACCTAAAAATCTATGATTCTCTTATAACACAAACACTTCCGCCAATGCCTTCACCAAGCAAACAGGCAGCTGATTTCAACCAACTCGTCCTCCATTAGTAGCCTTTAACAGCACCTAGCCTACTCCTCCAGTAACGAACGCCGTCCTCCGGACTCTCCCAAGATGAGATCATCTTGCGCCGCTAATTTTGCTGCTGACAGAAGGGAAAAAATATTTTAGTTAAGGGGATCCCGAATCAGTTACTAACTACAAAGAAATAGTTACCAAGGTCGTTAATACTTGCACCCCTAGTTGTTAGTTTAAATCACTACATATCCTGTTTTGTTAAAAAACAAAACTCTGTATTTATAGAGTTTTTAAAACTTTGATGCACTCACACATTTAAATTACTTTATACACAGTAGTAATACAGTTTTATGTATTTTTACTTTTGAAAGAATCGACTTGATTATTTTTAAGTTTTTCATAACTGACCCACATTATTCAAATATTTTTAAATCGCTCAACGTTTTTGTCAAAGTTGTAATTTCTATTAATTTTTTTACATTTTAAGCTAATCGTAATTTATTAGTATTTTAAACTGACAATCAAGAAAATAATTAAATTTTTATTATTACACACTGCAACTATTCAATAAGGTTTTCAATGTGAAGCGCCGTCACGCTACACGTCTATTGGAGCGTTATTCATCCTTTTCTTTTTCCTTTTTGAAAAATTATTGCAGTGTTTTTGGCATTGTAATACGTAACTTGTTTTATTATTATTATTGCATATTTATAATTTTTGCTCGTTTCCTATAATTAAATTCTAAACGGGCGAGATCTCTCCTAACCCAGGCTGGGGACCAAAACGGTTCCTTTCTTTTCATCACATAGAAACCCGCGCAATATGGTACATACTTTTAAATCTGTCTTCAATAGATTCTTCTATTATTCTGGCACCCAAGCCCACTCTCGACTCTGGGTGTCCCGCTGTCTGCACACTCACGTCGCTAACTATCTTATGGTAAAAATCTTCCTCTTGGTGTGGAGCTGACGCTCTATCCTAGAGTTCTCAAAGAATGTGCATTGCTCCTTGCTCCCCCCTTGCCTTCTCATCTTTAATCTCTTCTACAGCTCGGAATAGTGCCTTCAATCTGGAAGCTTGCCCACATCCGTCCAATTTATAAGACCGGCAGTAGGTTTATCCTCGATAGCTATAGACCCATCAGTATCTTTATCAGGCCCTGCAGCAAAATTTCGAAAAATCATCAAATCTCATCTTTATTAATTTTATTTTAAACAATAATCTCATAACCCGCTCAACACGGATTCATGCCAGCAACGAGATCCTGCTCTAATCTGTTGCTTACAATTCCACTATCTTGATTTTATCTTGATTTCAAATATTTTTTCTGTGACAAATCCCCCTTTACCTCACCATCCATTTTATTTTGCCCCTGAAAATTTGAGACAATTTGAGAACCGAGTACTAAAAGGCGTTTTGGCCTACTCAACTCGTGAAAAATAAAATGAATCCTGTATTAATTTTATGTAATTGTAAAACATTAATAATTTAAATTTATTAATTATTTTTTTATTAAATAATATAAATATATAATTATATTTTACATTTATTTTAATAATAACAATTGTTGTAGTTGTTTAAAAGTACTATTTGTTTAAATTTTAACACAGTATATATTTAACTAAACTTTTAAGTTAATGTTGGTTTCAAATGTCAATTATGAGTGCAATTAAATTCCTGTTAATTTTTTGTTTTGTTAAAACATTATATAGCTTCAACGTAACATATTTAGATTGTGGTAATTTTATATCATTTATTTTATTAGTTTTTTATACAAAAATTAAAAAACATTTAAATTTTATTATTACACACTGCAACTATTCAATAAGGTTTTCAATGTGAAGCGCGCGTCACGCTACACGTCCGTTGGAGCGTTATTAATCCTTTTCTATTTTCTTCTTTTTTGATGATTATTGCAGTGTTTTTGCATTGTAATACGTAACTTGTTTTATTATTATTTTTGCATATTTATAATTTTTGCTCGTTTTCTATAATTGTTAACTTCCACTATCTACCTTGATTTTATTTTGATTTCAAATATTTTTTCTGTCACTAATCCCCCTTTACCTCACCATCCATTTCATTTCCCCCCCTGAAAATTTGAGAACCGAGTACTAAAAGGCGTTTTGGCCTACTCAACTCGTGAAAAAAATGAATCCTGTATTAATTTTATGTAATTGTAAAACATTAATAATTTAAATTTATTAATTATTTTTTATTAAATAATAATATAAATATAATTATATTTTACATTTATTTTAATAATAATAACAATTGTAGTTGTTTAAAAGTACTATTTATTATAATTTTAACACAGTATATATTTAACTAAACTTAAGTTAATGTTGCTCAAATGTCAATTATGCAATTAAATTCCTGTTAATTTTTTGTTTTGTTAAAACATTATATAGCTTCAACGTAACATATCTAGATTGTGGTAATTTTATATAATTTATTTTAATAGTTTTTTATACAAAAATTAAAAAACATTTTTTATATGCGCATGTAAAAATTTAATATTTTAAGATTATGTATATATAATGACATTTTAAACATACGTTTGCAATAGAATAATATGATTTAATGTATTTATTATTATTATTTTTTAAATAAAATATATGCATGTACTTTTATTAATTTAACAATTTTTAAGCTAGTCAAACTAGTTTAATTTTTTGTAATTTTTGTTTATTAATTAATATATATATATATATATGTTTTATTTTAAGGAAATACTGTAACAAATTGTATAATATGTACTAATTACAAATATGTTTTATATATTACTATACAATTGTAATTTTATTTTGTTTATACATTTTGTAAATAATTTATTAAAATATATTAAAAATTAATTTTTTTAAAATATTTTGTTTATTATTGTGTTTTTATGTTATGTGTTAACACATTTTAATTATTTAAACTACAAATATGCAAAAATATTATTTTAATTAAAATTAACAATTATTTATTGTTATTACAATATTTATTTAAATAACACAGAATATTGTTTAACTTAATTGCATTAATAATTTTAGATTTCTAAAATATATGCATTAAATGCTAAAGTTTGTTTTTGGTATTTACTTAACTTTACTATTAGAATTTGCTAAAATACCGTTTTTTATGGTTTTGACAAGATCATAAAAAAAATCAGGTTTCTAACCATATTTATCTATGACTAGTCATAAAATTGATTGTTATAAAATTAATTATTAATAAATGCTTTATCTCTAAAAAATAATGCAAAACTATTCCTGATTTACGTTTACAAATAATTAATTAAATACATTTATATAAATTAACAAGTATAAATTGTAAAACTTTACTAATTGTTTAGCTAAATAAGTAAACAAATAGTTAAAACTATTGTTATAATTGTGAAACATTTTAAAGTATAAATAATTAAATTGATTTTATTAATTTTTTTATAATATATTATTATAATATATTATTATTACTATTATTATTGTTTTATGTATTTAATATAGGTAACTTTTTGTAAATTTGCAATTATGAAATATATATAACTTATCAATGGTTAAAAATAAAAAACAGTTTTATATATAATACATATTATGCTACTACACTAAAGTTTAAATATATAAATATTAAAAATATTTAAATAAAACTTGTAATTTAATTAAAACCTACTACAGATAACGTGCAAAAAACAATATATACTAAGCATAAATAATTTATATGCATATAGGTATTAAATTAATAACTTGAAAATAAAACGCAATATATTTACAAAACTGTATAAGCAAATTAAAGAAACAGTATATATATATATATATATATATATATATATATATATATATATATATATATATATATATATATAATTACTATATTTTAAATAAGTCATTCAAAACTTAGTTATATTATAGTGTAGAATTAACCGTGTTTAAAGTAGATTGCTTACTTATCCAACCAGAAACCAATCTATTACACAGATAGAAGAAGGTTCTTGTAGCTAAAGAAAAATTTAGACATAAATTGTAATAAGCAAATTTAGTTTTTTTATTTAAACTAAACCCATTTATCCAAATAAATTATTAATCTATGTCCGTTTGTCTATGATTTGAAGTTGATAGAAATTACTGGAGGTGTTTAATTCTGATGTAATTAACATTTAAAATCAGCATATCTCAAGTATCGTTTATTAAGTAAACATTGTAAATTTGATGTTTTTGCAGACGTTAGGTAATTTGGGCCATCTTGAATGGCAACAATCAGTGGGGGGAGATGTTTATCTGCGGTGATGGTAATAATAAAATTATAATTTTGTTTTGTATTATGAATAACAATATTTTTATTTTGTGTATAAATTTAAGTTCTAAAAAAATTATACTGTATTAATTAACAAAATGGCACATCTATATACAGCTCTATATTTGTATTCTATTGGAAAAGATTTAATTAAGTTGCTGCAATGTTTGCTTACTAAAAGTGATTTTTTATAAATGTTTAAGCAATTAAAGCAAAAAGTAAAAGTATACAAAACATAACTGTTCTAAAACAAACTTACGTTTTAAATTAAAAATATTATAATGTATTAAATATTTCATTGTGCTAAATTTGCAATTTTTTTGTATGCGCTTCTAATTTAACTCGTAACATATTGTATTTTCAAATAATATTGTTAAATAAACATTATTATATTATTATTATTATTATTACAAAACCCTTTTTGTAAGCATAGGGCAATAAGATAACAATTACAGAAAAAATAATAAGTCTCGTAATTCAAAGAGATCATAAGACAACAAAGTGCTTCCATGTATTTGAACATTCTGCCAAACGTTTTGCTTGATCACATGAAACATTTATTTTAATTAGATCTTCCCGAATAGTTCTTAGCCAAGTTTTCTGTAGTCTGCCAACCTTTTTTTACCATTTACAATTGTCTATTCCAAAACCGTTCTTGGTGGTCTTTCGGGCAGTAAACGTAGAATTTGACCAAGCAATTTTTTTCGTCTAATTGTAATGATGTTATGTAGTGAACGAGAGTCAGTTCTTTTTATAATCTCATCATTTGAAATGTGATCGCACCAGGTAATCTTTAAAATGCTTCTAAAACACAAATAATGAAAAACATCCACCATCTTATCAATCTTGTCCGTTCACTTCCACGTTTCACTCCCATATATTGCCGTAGGAATGATTATTAATGCGTACAAACGAAGTTTTGTTTTCAGGCAAATGGAAAAACATGACAATATTGATTTGAGTTTATGAAAGACTGACATTGCCTTTCCAAGTCTGGCTTTAACATCAATTTCGGTTTTTCCTTTTTTACCAATGATGTTTCCCAGATATGTAAAGGAATCAACAGTATCAATATTTGTCCACTAATTTTGATGGGCAAATCATTGTTTGACTTGATGCAGAACACTTTTTGTTTTTGAACAATTAATCCGTAAACCAATATGAAAACTGATATCACTAAGTCGTGTTGTCATATTTTGCATTTTTTCTGGAGTTTCACTGAGTAGACCAATATCATCTGCAAAATCCAAATCTGTTAATCTGCCTTGGTTCCATTCAATACCATACAACAAATTATTTATGGATTGAGTCATAATAAAATTAATTATCAGAAGAAACAAAAACGATGACAAAATACAAAAAAAAATAAACATAGCATTTTGTAAACGTTTTTTTAATAAACAATATTAATAATTAAATTTAAATAATAAAAATAAATAATAATAATTTTTTTAAATAATATTAGATGTAATTTATGTATGCTATATTTTACCTTAATGTATCTGAATATTATTAAATAAGGTTTTCACTTAAGTTATGATAATGTAACAAAATTGTTTGTTTTTAATAAATTATTGTAGGTTCAAAAAAAAGTAAAGTGCATTCAGTAGAAATATCTCCGTGCATAAAAAATCCCTGTTCTTTAACAAGAGGAGAAAGTGCAACTATTAGCATTAATTTTGAACCAAGTAAGAAATAATATTTATTAATTATATTATTTTATTAATTTGTTTTAATGTGTAAAAAGTGTTTTTGTTAGCATAACTAACAAAAATGTTTTAACTATTTACAGTATTGAAACCCAAACACTAATAACTTTGAAGTTTTTAATGTATTTGTCGCTTATACTACTTTATATATATATATATATATATATATATATATATATATATATATATATATATAACTATTTCGCGTGTTGTAATTATTTGTAAATTTAATTACGTTTTATTAAAGCAGATTGTAATTTGCACAATTGTACCTTTTAGATGAAACTATTACATCCGGTAAAGCTGTAGTACTTGGCTCACTTAGTTTCGTTTATATACCTTTTGTATTACCAAATAACAACATGTGTCCGTTTATTCAAAAAGGCTGTCCATTAAATGCTTACCAAAACTATACTTATAAGATGCAACTACCTATTGAGACATGGCTACCTACCGTAAGTTATTTATATTTACATTGACATATATTTAAAATGCAAGTTATTACTATAATTTTAAATTAATTTACTTACTTTTTAAAATTACTTAAACAAATTTATAATTAAATTGTGCTGTGATTATTGCATTTCTCAGTAAGTGAACATTTTAAGGAAGTCGAACAGTACCCCGCATTTAGTGCCAGTAGTAGAAATCGAACATGGGTTTACCTAAATTTTAGTCGAGCCTTGTATTGCTATATGGCTCCAGTAATAAGAATAATATTTTGTTTAATTATGGCATTTTACCAAATTATTGTAAGGCCCAAAAACATTATACAGTTATTTTACTTTTATATGATCATTTCTGTCAAGTTTAAATTAGGGGGAAAAATGCAACAACTTATTATTATTATTATTATTACAAATTCTTTTGTTTTAGATAAGCATGGGGCAGCTAGATAACAGTAACAACAAAAACAACAACAAAATCCTATAATTCTACCAAAATTTTTGTTTGATCACATAAAACATTTATTTCGATTAGATTTTTCAGAATGGTTTGTAGCCATGTTTTCTGTGGTTTACCAATTTCTTTTTTAATAGTATGAATTATCCATTTCACAACCGTTTTTACTGGTCTGTTGGACGATAAACGTAGTATTTAATCAAATAATTTTCTGTCTTAAATCAAACAATTTTTAGATCGAATATTGAGTTTCCATTTGGTTGTGCTATCAATTCTTTGCTGTTGTTAGTCAGTATAGCGTCCTGATATTTTTGCTAGAGCAATATAGATTATTACAAAGACCAGGTTGTTAACTTTGCACTCAAAACCTACTTCTTTATCCAAACTTGTTACTGGCTGGATAAGTTTATTTTATGTTTTCTCTAAACGGAGTTATTATTATTATTATTATTATTATTTTTATTATTATTATTATTATTTGTATTATGGTTTATATATTTTTTTTATTACTGATAATATAAATACTAACTCCGCCTAGTTTGGATTAGAAATGATTCAATCTAGCCAGTCCCAAGCCTGGATAAAGGAGGAGGGTTTGAGCGCAAGGTTGGCAACCTGGCCTCTGTAAAAATTTATACTGCTGCGGAAACAATGAAAGATGACGTCATTCCGGCAAACAACAACGTTTCTGGATGGCAAAGTTACCAGATGACAAGGTTGAGTGAAAGCCGAAAGAAAGCGCAATCTTCGATTTCCAGAATATTTAATGCCAACGAGACTTTGTTATTTTGTTTTTCTGTAATTGTTGTCTTATTGCCCCATGCTTATTCTTAAAGCAAAAGGGTTTTGTAATAATAATAATAAATAATAAATATAAATACTATTATTATTAATAATACTAACTTTATAACAGAATATAATAATTATTATTAATACTATTCCTATTGTCACTATTCTAAACATATGCTATTTTCAAAATAAATGATTTATTTTGTTTGTATTTTGTTTAATTAAATAGGTGACCGCTACTGTGAAGTGGAAACTGGTAGATCAAAATACGGATGTTATCGTTTGTGTCAAATTTCCAATTGAAGTTGTGTAACTAAATGTTTTAAAAGTTATTACAATTATAAACAGCTTAAATGGTGTAAAATGTAAATTTACAATATTTTAAAACGTTTATTCCATACTTTTGTTAATTTTGTAGCCTGCTCTCTGCATAATTTATTTATTTCGTCAAAAAATTACAATATTTAGATTTAATTTCTTAATTTTTTACTAATATTATTATTGCTATAACATGAATTATATTTTATATTTCAGAAACTATAATTTTTTACATTTTTATGATTTATTCTAATAATGATAATAAATTTATTTTAAAATGATATTTAACGATGATTTTGATTAATACGATGCAGTCATGATGACCTGAAAGTTGTTTTTGAAGAAATATAAAATTTAGTTTTTGAATAGTTTAAAAAAGAATTAACTAATATAATTGCCAACTTTACGCTTAATAAGTACGTTTATAAAGATATTGATACTAATGTATAATTATTTTATTATTGAATTTAGGAAAACAACTATTTCTGAAAAATATATAATTTATTATTATTATTGTTATTATTAAGCTTTAATATCTCACTAGAGATACATTTAGCGTAAAATACATTTTTACCATCAATATAAAAAAGTAGTAGTACAAATAATGGGATCAAAATGAAATAGAATGTCATATGTTAATGAACATAAATATAGTGAATAAAGTATGCATGTGTTTTTTAAAAACATATTCAAAATTACTATACATAGAATGAGTCATTATAAGGTACACTTGTTACATTAATATGCAATACTCTATATTTTTTATTATTAAAGTAAATTGTTAATATTTATATGAAAATAAAGATAAAAATAATAATATATTATTATTTTAATCACTGAAATTTTAGTTTTTTCACTTTAAAAACAATATTAACAATTTAATCAAAAGTATAGCAATGCACTTGAGTTAAGAAATATTCAATGAAAGGTCACTACAATACTAATAGGTATTTCGTATATATAACACAGCAAGTTATTTAATAACTAAAAAATTCGATATTACTAGTATTTTTTTAAATATATAATTATATATATATATATATATATATATATTAGGTCAATTATTATATAGGGTTGTACATTAATAAATAAAACTAAATTTTTATTTTAAATTAAGCAATTTTTTTATAAATATTCAGGGTAAATGAATTTTTATGTTTTTTTGTTTTTTGTTTAAATGTTTTACAAAATTTAATTTATAACAAGTAAATGTTTAAGCAAATTCAAGTAAATGTCCTCCCCTTAATGCCCGTGATGGCACTTAAATCCACCTCTTTACCACTTAACCATGTTAGATATAAATACCTTAAAAATTAAAATAATACGCTTTAAAGTGCTACATGTAGATAACAGTGACTGATAAAAATATGTAATATAAATTTTTATTTGTAGTACAAGATTTTTGTAATTTGAAATAAACATTGGATTTATATTTTCTATATTAAACAGATAACTTTTGTTAATTTTATGACTTAATCGTTTTTCAATTAACTTTTTTTAACATACATCTATCACCACAAAACAAGAGCGTTTGTTTATTACTGATCGCACAATTTGCATGTATGCATACAATGTTAACGCCTTAGCGACATGGCTATAAAAAATAATTTTATTACTACATTACCATTTTTTTATTTTACGAAAAGCAGTTTTTAGCAAGTAGACATTTATTAGAGCGAAATAAATTTGTGCCCGCCTCTAATTTCAAGTCTATTGTTACGAGACTACATCTGCCATTCTGACATTATAACGCTTTAAATATTTGTCTCATTTTAATCAATTCCTATTGCAATGCAATCTGTTACAATTCCTATACGCTTCCGAAAACTGTAAACAATGGAAAGTCATTATTCGAGATGCTATGCGAGCTTGGAATTAAGAAAAATGTGGCTATGCTTACTAACTTCTGTTATTGTTACAATTCAAAGCAATATTAAAACAATTATATGCCTATCACATAATAAATATGGAGTACCATCAGTTTGCTCTAAAACTTTTAATAATATTTTTTATTATATTGAGTAAGTCCACTGTAGCTGATCACAAATCCGATTGTCAAATGAGGAGGATTAGAGTGTAAGGTTGGAATTTTTGAAAAGGTATTGATAAAAAACAAAAGGGCACCATTCTATAAAACAATGAGCAAAGAAATAAAAACATAATTCTGACAACGGAGTTAAATATAAACTAAAACAATAAAGTAGAATTTCGATGCCAAAAATGTACGATACACTTACACAAAACAATCTGGTTGCCTCGTATTTTTCAGGGCGGAATCATAACTATGTTCAATGAGGTTTTCTATAACATTATTTTTTAAATTAAATATCAAACTTCATAACTGTGATTTGTGTAAGTAGTTCAGAATTTATACAATATTTATATTAAATGCAAAATTGCAATTTTAAAAACACTAAGATAATTCAACACAATTTTTATTTATCTTATATCTAATTTTACTCACAATTTAATATTTTGAGAATATAACAACAACATTGATTAATGAAACTTTGTAGATCTTTATCAACAACAAATCATCAATGGAAATCATTTTGTTATTTCAACAAAACAGTGTAATGTTTGACAATTAAAATACAACTAAAAACAATTATAAATCAATTAAAAATGCATTAAGTTATTTGTTTTTAAAAATAAAGGATTTTAAACACACGTTTATTTGTAAAAAAAATATACTCCATTTTTTTAATTAATCCATTTTACAATACAGTCAGCTATTTATGACTAGTTTACTGGGTTTTATTATTTAATTTTTATTCGCAAAACGTATTTTAACAAGCGGACATTAAGCGCAACTAAATAGAAGTTCTATTTTTTATTTTAATATTTTAGACGTATTACTAGAAACATTTGAGCAAAGCCGAATTTAGGCCCGCATTTTATGCCAAAAGTGGAGGTAAGTTTGAGTTACGTTGGTCCATTTTTTTATCAAACGGGGATTATTTGATCTTGAAAACGTACATAAGGTGGATAAATCAATATTAAGCTAGTACTATACGATTTGTATTTTGTCATGGTGTAATTAAATCGTGTAAATTGTGACCAATTTGTCACACATTTGGAAACATTTTAATCCCCAACTTACGATTACAAAATTGTTACAAAAGTTATCTAACTCTTATTGGCTTCTTTTTTTGCAACCTTATTAGATAGTTGGTTTTATCATTTACCCCGTGGATATGCATTTACTACCGGTAGTAGGAATCAGACCAATGCGGTTTGAGACTAGATCATCACATCAAATCTTTTTAATACTGCAAAATATTTTGTGCTTATTGTGGTTACGTACAAATTTTATTTTATTTTATACAATGCAAAGAAGAGAACCTTTTCATTGGGTCTTTACCATGTAGGTCCTTGCATACTGCCAGGTTTAATAGCCTATACAGTACGGTTCGGTTGTAGTTATGAATGGGTTTTTAAGGAATTATTTGTTTTTAGAATTGTTACATTAGAATTGTCAGAACCACTTGAATAATAAATATACTAGGTCTTTAAGTCAATCAGGAGCACTGTACAACTGTTTCATCCTTATTTGAAATCATCAGTAGTGCACATCTTTCAAGTTTTACACACACCTGAACTTGAACCCACGCCTTACCTAGTGTCAGGCTAGCGCCTTAAACCACTGAGCTACAGGCAGATGACCTTGGACCTGTAAATTTATTATTTATAGCAAATCTGATCAATTCTAATTGCCTTTTTACTAAGACTTTAGAAAATGGTTATTGGTACAACTGTATCAACTGTATCCTGTTCTAAGTCTGATTAAGATAGAAGAAGTGGTTGAGCACAATATTAGCAACGTCGTCCCAGTAAAAAAATAATATTATTAAAGAGATATTAAGAGGATATTATTTTAGTAATCTACTGCATGATTCCAATGACGGGGTTTGACAAAATCCGAATAAAATTTCAATTTTTAACATGCACAATTTTTAAAGTCAAAATTTTAATCTACAATCATATAAAACTGTCTTGCGTTGCCCGTCTGTACCAATGATGCTTTCCAGATGTGTTAAAGCCAGACTTGGAAAAACAATGTCAGTTTTCCATAGACTCAAATCAATATGGTCATGTTTTTCCATTTACCTGATGACAAAATTTCATTGGTGTACATCAATAATCATTCGGCAATATATGGGAGTAAAACGTGGAAGCGAACGGACAAGATTGATAAAATGGTGGATGTTTGTCATCGCCGGTGTCTTAGACGTTTTTTGAAGATTACCTGGCGCGATTACATTACAAATAGTCAACTCGTGAGAAGAAATGACTTTTGTTCACTACATGATATTTTTACAATTAGATGAAGAAAATTATTTGGTCAAATTCTACGTTTACCGCCCGAAAAACCAGCAAAAACGGTTTTGGAATAGAAGATCGAAAATGGTAAAAGAAAGGATGGTAGACCACAGAAAACTTGGCTAAGAACTATTTAGAAAAATGTAATTAAAATGAATGTTTCATGGAATCAAGCAAAACGTTTGGCAGAATGTTCAAATACATGGAAACATTTTATTGTCTCATGTTCTCTTTGAATTACGACACTTTGTTGCTGTTGTTGTTATTTTTACCCTAATTTTTATCTTATTACCTTATGCTCATTTTTTAAAACAAAAACGTTTTGCAATAGTAAATAATGTTAAACAATTTTTTGGTTTTAACTGGACTCTGTTGTCAAAATTTAACATCTACTTTGTTGGTTTTAATTATTTATCTCATAACGATAAAGTTATAATATATTTTTTGAAAGTATACCAAAGGGAACATAAATTTTATCTTTTTATTTTTATAAAAAATTGGAGTTTCTATTTTTCTGCAATAAACTTTTATTTAAACTAAATTTACCTTAGAAAATTAAAAAAGCGATGTACAATGTAGAAACAAATACTTTATCGTAGTGTAATAATTTTGAATTAGCAGATCCTTTGCACATATCAAAATTTTAGTTTTTTTGTAGCTTAATCAAAATTTATTAAAAAATTGCATTTTGAAAATGGATTTATAACTTTATTAGCAATATGTTTCATTAAATGCACGTGTGTAAATATTATTTTATTAAATTTTAGTTTATCAAGCTTTCTACTTATGAGTAGTCAAGATAAAAATAAATATTAATTTTTATCAATGAGTTTATTAAGGGATTATTTGTCTTAGAATTGTCAGATTTACTTGAATAATAAGTACATTAGGTTTTTAAGCCAGCCAGGAGCATTATAAAGGTAGTTCATCTTTATTTGGAATAATCAGCAGCGCATACCTTTCAAGTTTTATACACACATGTACATGAACTAACGAACTAACTAGTGTCAGGCCAGTGCCTTGAACAACATTTTTTACTAAATGTTCCTCAAAAACATGTATTAATAAATTTTAGATTTTAGATTTCTGCATAAATTAAATAGGTAAAAACGCCTTTTAATCCTCGGTTTAATATTCTCAATTGTCATGGGTGAAAATAAGGCGACAATAAAAAATAAGTACATGAAAATTAACTAAAATTGCAAAAGTAATATTTGTTATAAGCCAATTTAAAAATTTTAAAAAACAAAACCGCGGCAACAAGTGTTAATAAACTATTCTATGCCAAAAATTAACCTGTAAAAAAATGATGGAGACGCAGACGGGACTAAACTCTAGGTTTTGTTATCATTAAATAATGTCCTTTACGCAAATTATTAAAGAAAGCAAATAAGCGCTTAAATTAATTAGTGCCTAAAAATTTATATACTAAAATAAAATTGTCCCGGAGTTTTTTATTATGTAAAGAGAAAAGTTTGAGTGCTTTCAAGCAATCAGGGTATGGGATATTCTTAAATGGGTGCTGATCAAATACTAATAAACCTATAGCTATCCGGTTTATACCTGTAACTTAACATGTAAATTAGCCAGATATAAGTAAGTTTCTAAATTGCAAATAACCTACGTAGATTAATAAAAATATTAAATATTTGAACTAAGGGAGGAACTAAAACTGATACACATTCCTTAAATGTCTCGGATAAAGTTCATCCGCACCTTGAGAAGCCGACTTAAGTTAAAATTAATATTTATTGACTAAATTAAACGCAATTAAAGAATAACTAAAAACCGATAATGACTATGGAAGAAAATCACTAAAATAATAATTATTAAAAATGGATTTGAAATAGTTATTAAAAGTATTATAGACCTCAGGCAACGGTAACAATCAACGAAGATCATTTAAAGTCGCAAATAATAAACAATATTATTTTTATTAAAAATTAACATTTAATTTTTCCGAATTAATATTTTTTAAATATTGACATTTTTAATTAAATGTGTTAACGGTCCATACCGGTGAAAACGGTTATATAAACAACCGTTCTGTTTGTTCAACTTCCATTCGTTTTCATCTTGGTTTCAGTTGTTCATCCCGCAGTCCAATTTTGTAAAATTTGGCAATAAACATTTTTCCTTCCAGTATTTGCGTTTTTATTAATTACTCCACGTAGTCAGTAAAAACATTAAATATTGAGAGAAATCGCGATTAGACAAAAATTATCCAATTTTCGACAATATAGAACCTTGCTTGTTCTATCAAACCGCTCCATTTCGTTCAGGTTCAGGTTCAGGTTGAATACACGAGTTGAGTAGGAGTAAAACTCCTTTTGATCCTTGGTTCTAATTATTGATAATATTAGTAAGATTCGGGGAAAAATATGAAATGGATGGTGAAGTAAAGGGGGATTAGTCACAGAAAAAAGTATTTAAAATCAAGATAAAAACAAGGTAGATAGTGGAAGTTAACAATTATAGAAAACGAGCAAAAATTATAAATATACAAAAATAATAATAAAACAAGTTACGTATTACAATGCAAAAACACTGCAATAATTTTCAAAAAAGAAGAAAAGAGAAAAGGATGAATAACGCTCCAATAGACGTGTAGCGTGGTGCGCGCCTCACTTTGTTAATTAGTAAAACTAGGCTACGTAGCCTTTATTGGAGTCAAGTTTACTAAAATCCTTAAGTCTAGAAAGAAAATTATCAGTTCTCCGCTTGTTCTTAATGTATTTATACAAAAAACTACTATCTGATTTAGCATTGTTTAGAAGAGTATAAACTTTTATGTTTTTAAGCCGTCTAAAAAACTACACATTTATTACGTAGATCTAAATAGCTATAAAGGAAATAGAGAAGGCCTGACAATTTCCACTTGTAGAATGCAGTATTGCATAACTTAATAAGTCAAATTATGTAAAGTAGAATTTTAAACTATAAATGAGAAGGGACATGGAAGGGGATAAAACGTTTCACGTGTAATCAAATAGAGAAGTATAATTTAAATACAGTATTTAAACTGAGGCTTGATACAGAACGTATAAAAAAGAACGTCTTGATGTAATGCTTAAAGAAATAAAGCAATAAAGTAAACATAACCCCAAGTTCTCTTTTTAAAAATACCTTTGTAATAGCCAGTTTTTTAGATATTAAAATTAAAATATTGCTAGACGAAGGTTTCCAAAAAGTATTATAAAAAAATTATTCTTGTTTAGGTTTGGATTTCGAAATCTTGACATTATCTATATAAAGCAGGATGCTAGAATGAACAGTTGACGGCAAGTCATTAATAAACAGGATGAAGAGTATGGAGCAAGAACTCCGGAAGAGATCCTGCACTAAGAAAACTTATTCACACTTAGACGAACCTTAAAAAACAGATTTTTAAAAAGTATTTTATTTAATCAAGGGGTAATCCAAAAATGCCTAAAAACCTCACTTTGGCTAGGAGGAGCTTGAGAAGAACCCTGTCAAAGATGTTGGCAAAATCAAAGTAGATGGCCCCAGTAAACGAGTTGTGTTTAAAAATAGAGGTCTGATTATGACTAAGTTGAAAAAAAACATTTTTTAGTATAAGTCTGTATTGATACAGAATCTTACAAAAGTATATTTTTCACTTTTTAATTGTAAGAAAAATTGACCAAAACAGAGTAGATTATTATGTTTAAAAAGTAACCTTTGTTTAAATCTAAATTTGTTTAAAAGTCTAAAAAAGTGGCTGATTTTAGGGTTTTTTTATAGACTATGCACAATTGTTTTGGGGGTTTATGGGAGTTTTGCTCTAATATAAAAAGGAAGCCTAAAAAGATGATAAGTTTTGGATCTTACTGTTAAATATTTTGAGATTTTTATAAGTTGTTTTTATACACTTAATCCCAGTTAGTATTAAAGAAAAATGGCTTAGGCCTTTAAAGTTAATTTTCCGGAAGTTTAGTATAATTTTATTAAATGGCCTTCTAACGTAGGCAAAGGTAAAAATAGATGTATTATAAAAGAAAAAAGAAAGTAGTGGTTTCTTTTTAAAGAAAGAAAAGAAATAATATATATAGCTTAAAACTTGTCAACAAAAACTAAATAAAAACATCAACTATATGTACCAGCCTTGTGTTTGGTGAGGAAGCAAACATTCTGTTTAAACGTATGTTTAACACTAAGGTTAATAAATTCCAAATCCAAAAATTTAAAGGGCTAGTAAGTCATCTCCAATCGATTAAAAAAGAGTTGAAATCTTCCTATATTATCCGGAGATTAGAAGAAAAGAAAGCCAAATGATGAATCTCTTGTATGAGAGCTTTATTGGAGTGTTTATTTAGGAATGGGGTAATACAAAATTGAGCAAACAATTGGTAGAAAATAATGCTTAAATTTCATATAAAAAATTGTACTCTGTGTAAATAGTAGTATTTAGAATTGGAATTAAGTTATAAAGCAGGTTTTTTTAATGTAGAAAAGACTCGCGCCAGTTTAATCCTATAAAAAGTTTTTACGAACTATGTCATAACTTGTAATAAAGATATCAGTGTTCTCAGAAAGCCAAATTTCAGTAATACCTATAACGTATGGGGAAGATAAAACAGTTAATAAACTTACATTAGTTAGATTATTAGGGAGGTTTTAAGCATTGGTGTTAATAATTTTGCCTATAATTTTTAAGTTTGGTTGCTTTTTTGGATTCACCTGCATCTTGTTGAACTGGAATGAGAATTTTGCCCTGTAACAATCGAAAAACAACCTGGGTAGTAGTGGAAGGGGCACTATGTTTGTCAACCGCCGTTTCAAAACTGTTTGGTTTATTTAATAGGAAGCCAGGAAAAAGGTAGGGGCATACGAACGGATAGCAATAGAAGTTTTAAGATAGCTAATTTCAATGCGTATAGCACCCAATGCTTGTTGAAGATGTACAATAAAAGGGTCAAGATGTTCCAGCTTAAACAGAACATTATTTATCATAGAGTTAGTTACATTAATGGTTTATAAAACCGTGTTATTTTTCTGTTTTATAGGAGATGTGAAAATATATACCTTAATTTCACCCAAATAGCTTCTTCATTTAAAATTCAGTAGGCTGACAGCCATTCGTAAGCAGTGATAAAACGAGAGGCTAAAGCAACACTTATAAAACCAATTGTATTAATTTCTTATTTGCAACCGTTTAAACTACAAGTAAATTGAACTCTTGTACGCATATTCACAAAAACTGAATTTAAAGGAAATTAGAGTTATATTTTTTTATTTATTTTATGTTTGCTACTTTAAATGTTTGCACGAGAAACATCTTTCAGCAGTGGATAATTAGCGAAGCCAAACGTGGGCCCGCATTTAAAAAAAGTAAAACAAAAATGTGCCACAAGGGACATTTAATATTATTTTTTAAGCAGTAAATTTAAAAAGCCAAAAATGGTACAGTAACAAATATAATGTTTTAAAACAACAGAAAACACTAAAAACAATGACAAAAGCAAGAAAAACAATAGCAAAAATAAATTGTATGCAAGGTTTAGCGCTAAAATTGTAATACTGAAAATTTTTAAAACTAGAAATGTAAAACGTTTTGGCAGTACAAACATAATTTATAAAAATTAACACTATACATAATTTTAAAATGTTTTTATTAATGTTTGTCTATTGTTGTGCATTTCTGTATAGAATAGAAGATTTTTTAAAAACAAAAAATAGTATTTTATTTAGCAAACCTAGTACTTTAGTTTATGCCTGTAGTAAAGTCTTTTCGAAAACTGACTGTAAAATATATTTTATTTTTAAGTTTTTTGTAGTTAAATATAAACAATTTCTAATAATTGCAATCAATTTTGTTATATTTACTGTAAATAATCTAAAATTTGTTTTATATTTTATCTTTATATTAAAAAATGTAATTTTATTAATGTTTATAATATTTTTTTAATTATGTAATTTTTTGTATTTTTAAAAATTTAATAACAACAACAGTTATTATAAAATTGTTTAAATATCTTAAAGTTAATTAATTAACCAGGGTTAATATTTTGTTATTTATACTGTTTGCAGATACGGACAAAACCGTTTGTTTTATTGGTTATAAGAGATGATTTGGGTTTATCTATTATCAATCTTCTTTTTCTCGTATACTACTGCTTTGAACGTTACTGTTATAGATTGTGGTAAGTATTTATACAGTTTTATACTTATTGATATTTAATTTTGGAATATTAATACAATATGGGATTTTAGTAAAAAATGTTCTATGATTATTGACTTAGTAGTAGCACGATGTTTTGGTGTACAAAAACTGAATAATTGAGGTCAAACTATCTTACGTATTGAAGCACGTTGACACTCAATCTTCTCTCGATTTTTTGTTTAGTGTGACATCGCCACTACTCCAGGTACAAATTTATTAACAGATTTTTACAAAAATACCCTAAGCTCTATGAATAAATTAGTCTAACTTTAGGGCTAAGTTGCATAGTTTCAGAAACCTAATTTTTTAACACGATGTGTAACTGGTCATCATGTTATTTGTTTGGATTTTATGAAAAGTAGATACGGAGGGCGCTTTTTTAATTTCAGCAATGGCATTAACCTTTTTGTATTCTATATTATATTTGTGCAATTGATTGGGTATAACTTCTCACATATAGTATTTAGTATTTTTCAGACTTACATTTTCTATTATTTTCTATTCTCTTACTTTTCTTGAGTATTTTTAAAAACCATTAACAGCGATATTGGGTTATGCGTCTTATTTTATATTTGTAATTATTTTAGGTTAGTAATTTAATGTCATAAAGCTTTCTACAGTCCATAAGTACAACCTTCCTTGCTTTTTACGGATACGTAAAACTCTGAAGCGACTGCACTTTTTAATTAAAGTTTTTTAACGGTTACTAACTTTATAAATTTTGAATTAGACAGGTTTTGATAAATATGTGCTTTCTAGTTTTACTAGATATATCAGACGGCCTCATCAATCTTTGCTAACAGTGGTGACATCACAAGGATGCCATCTCTCAGCCAAGAAACTTCGTTATTCTACGTTTGTTATGTTTATCAAGCCATCGAAGTCGATTTTTTATATGCCTTATGGATATAGAAAATAATGAAGAGTTGACCACTTCACCAACCAAAATAATATAAATAAATAATAATTAAATATAAGCGTTTATCTAAGGTTTTATTTTTCTCCCTCAGTTAATAGTTATTTTCTTTTCACTGCATATGATTTGTAACTATTTAGAGACTGGTTTTAACTTGTTTTTAATGCCAACATTTTTTCCATTTTCAATTTATGCCGTTAATTTTTAGGAGACTTATTTTAATTACCTATTTAGTTTTAAAACATTTAAAATTAAACTTATCTAGTGAATTTAATGGCATTTAGTTTATGATATTTTAGGAAAGTGTGTTTATACTAGCTTTTGTACTTTCTTATTTTTTATTATTATGTCTATTTATAACTGTTGTAGTAGAGTTAATCTACTGTATGTAGTGATAAATTGATTAGTATTCTTTTTAACTTAGGCAAAATCTTTTAAAAGTTAATTAAGACACCTAGATATTGTTTTTAAAACAAATTTATATACTTATGGCAAAATGAGTTTATTCCTCAGGATTTTGTTTTACTATTTTTTTAGTTTTCACATATAATTTTACAATTTTTTAATATACGCCTTTGATAGATGTAAATTACTTTAAAACTTTAGATTCAATTTACTACTCATTATTCAATCGTTTGATTAGTTTTCTGTTTGCATAGCACTTTAAACAATTCTCTTTTATTGTTGACAATGCACGGAGGCATTTTCAAAAACAGTTTAATACAAAAACCTAGTTGTTTCTGTAATTATAGTATTGCATCATGCAATACTACTTTAACATTTATTTGTTTGCATAGGGAGATTGAAAACGTACTTTTAAATGAAAAACGTAAACTAATTTGAATATTATTCAATTTTGGTGTTTTAATATATGATTAGTCAGTTTGTTTAAAGATATTTTGCTACAGGAAAATTTAACATTTTTTTTAGTTTATCAGTTTAACAATAAGGGTCAACAACAATGGTTGGTATCCGAGTCACATCCTAATTAGTTCCAAGTTCACATAGCATTTCAAATTATTTACTTCTACTGTTGCGATTTTTAGAAGCTTGTAGATCTAGTTTGATTTAAGTTTACATGGTAACGTCTTGGCCAAAGTAGCATAAAGATAATTGTGATTAGCATTAAACCAAATGTGTTTCAGATCACCATTCCTATATTTCAAATCGGATTGTAGGTTATTGTAGAATTCATTTTAAGCTTTATAAAAGTCCAGATTTTAGGCACTACTCAGCCAATATCAATTGATGCACGTGGTTGTTTCAGATTGAAATATTTTTTTGCCACATGTAGTTACTTTGCTGACATTTAAGTCTTATAATTGGGGGTATAATGAACATGAACTCAAATTTAATGCATTATTTTCACTTGTTTTTATCTAATTTTTTCCATTGGTTAGCTACATATTTCATATTTAATTATTATTTATTTATTTCGTTGTATCTCCGATTTATTAATACATTTTAAACGTGAGTTTGAAAGAAAACATTTTCTACTTAATTCGTTTACCAACCTATGTTATTTATGTACTTATTCTTGATTCGTAAAATCGCTTTACACATCGCTTTACAAATCAGGATTTATATATATATATATATTAATGTGAAAAAATGTAAGTTTTATTAATTGGGATACTAACGATTCTGAAGATTTGAATAATATTTATAAACTTTTGATTTTCATGACTGTTAACCCTCTGTGACACATACTTGAGTAGGTGCACTCAAACACAGACAGCAGGATTCAAGTGTACAGCGATGCAACTGGGTTTCTGCTTCGATGGATGGGTGCAAGCATACACCCAGGATACATGCACCATATCTTCAAGTATATATATACCCTATGTTTCCATTGACCTAAGAAAGATAACCTTGACAAAAATGGTGTCGTCACAAGGATGACGTCTATTAGCCAAGAACGTTCGTTATTCTTGTACGTTTGTTTCGCTGACCAATTGAATGGATTTTTATTTCCAATTTATTTCATTTTAACAGGTTCGGTGATTGGTAAAGATATTACGATAGATGTATCTCCTTGCGAGAAGCAACCATGTCCGTTGAAAAAAGGTACTAATTCGACTATTTCAGTAACTTTTACGCCGTGTAAGTTGGGTTTTTAAGTATTTATTTTTGAGTGCAAAATGAAATTTGTAATTAGGTCTTAGTTGCACATTTTTTGCACAAAAATGTTTGCAATACAATAAGTGAATGCTAGTTTTTCAATAAGGTGTTTGTGTCGTTTTTTTTGGGAGTATTTTAAATAAAAGTCGATTTTGGAAATGAAACCAAGAACCCAAAAGTATTTAGTTCTAGTATCATGCTTATGGAAAATGTCTCAGATTCTTCAAATCATGAAAGCATTATATGAAAATTGTATCGGTGTTCAAACCAGCAATAATAATCGTTGGTGGCGCAGTTACCTTTTTATGAATTTCAAGTTTACCTAGTATCTCCAACAACTGTTAACAGTTGTCGGAGGCGTGCAGAGATATGTATGTTCATCCAGTGGCTTAGCCATTGTTTCCTTGATAAAGTTTTGGCCAAATAGCATAAAGATAATTTTTGTCCACCTTTCCTTTTCTTCCAATCAACGCTTGGATGAGTCAAAGTTACGACAAGTAAGATTGCATTAGGCTCAAAGCAACGTCATCAACGATAATAGATAAGAAAAACAAAGGTTGGGATGCTATGATCTTGAGGATTTGAGTAATGCTTATAAAGTCTCAATTTCTAATGATGGTGATATTCCTGACTGTTCGTCCTCCACGTGGTGCATCCTGGACTAGGTGTCTATATGCATGTAGACTAATAACAGCAGGACTTGAGTGCACAGCGGTATAACTGGGCTTCCGCTACGGCGGGGTGGATGCAAACATATCTAAAGGTATACTTATACCATATGTAGCCCTTGGGCTAAGGGAGATAATTTTAATAAAAGATCAGGCGGCCTCGTCAATCTTTGCGAACAGTGGCGACGTCACAAGGATGCCGTTTGTCAGCCAAGAAACTTTGTTATTCTTCCACGTTTGTCTACGCTTGTCAAGCCATTGAAATCGATCGTTTGTATGTCGTATAAATATAGGAAATAATGAAGAGGTGACCACGTCACCAACCAAAATGAATGAACAAAGTTTGCCAAAAATTTAACGTTTACTAATGTCATTTGTCCGGGTGTTTGATGCAGTTCTTTTATTTGATTCCCGAAATGTTTCATCAGGTTGGAATTTAGCACTGTAACCCGCATTCAGTCTTCATATTATTTTATTGTTTCTATTTATTCTATTTTTACTACTTCACAAGAAACATCTTTTAGAAGTAGACATTTTAGCAAGGTCGAACGTAGTGCCGGTGGTGGCTATCGAACTCATGCTGATGATTCTGAGGATTTAAGTAATGTTTGTAAAGTCTCAATTTCGAATAATGGTGATAATTTTAAATATTACATCCACATGATACATCTTCCAGTAGGTGGTTCCAAGCACCTAATACAGCAGGAATCAAGTACACAGTTATCGAAATGGGTTTCGGCTTCGGTGGGTGTAAGAGTACATCCAAGATATTTACAAGATGGCTTAACTTATACATATAGCTGCTGGGTTGAGGGAGATAGCATTGTCAAAAATTTGGCGATCTATCCAGATTTTGCGAACTGTGGCGTACGTTACAAGGATGCTGTAGAATAGCCAAGAAAGTATGTTTTCCTTTTACATTTCTTACGCTTAATAAACCGTCAAATTTGATTGTTCAATATGACAAATGAATACGGAAAACACTCAAGATATGACAACGTCACCAACCAAGATGATGGAAGTGAATATTTGTGAATGCGCTGCAACAACAACAAAAGTTAGTGGCGATGCCACATCTTCATTAATTCCAAATTCGCATAGCATTTCGAACAATCCCTTTCCATTGTTCGCGATTTTCAGAGGCGTGTAGGGATATGTCAGTCCAACCGACTTAGCCATTGTTTCCAAGTGCCGGCCAAGATTGTGTAAAGATCGTCCCGAACAGAATCCATCCAAGTACGTTTTTGACCTCCTTTCCTCTTCTTCCAGTCGGTATTTGGACAAGCCAGGGTTACGATAGTGAGATTACATCAGGATTTCTACGGAGAACATGTCCACACCAGCGCAATCTTCATTGTCGCGATGCCAATGAAGGAAGATCATAAAGTTGAAGGTCATTTCGAATTTGGTGGTTACTGATCTTTTTCGTCCAATGCCTTGATACGGAGGATACAAAATGGGTGTTGTGCCAAATGTATCTGAGACATTTTGATTCAAATTTATCAAGCTGTTTGATCTCTGACCCTGTAAGAGTCCATGTTTCAGCTGCGTACAGAACCAATGAAGAGAAAATGTTCATTTTTGTTTTTAGGTTGATGGATTTACGTCTCCATAGTGGATCGACAAGTTTTTCGAACGCAGCAGCAGCTAAACAAATTCAACGATTTACTTCATTGGATGAACCACCGTCAGAAGTAATTGAGGAGCCCAGATACGTAAATTCCTATACATTGGGGAGCACAACATTTAATACAATCCTTGCATCAGGAGCTTGAGACGACATGATGACTGATTTTTTGGGTTGAACTTCAAACCATATTCATCGGAAACATTCGCGACGAAATCTAATGCATGCTGCAACTGACCTTCGTTCTCAGCTAGAAGTACAGCATCATCAGCGTATTCTAAGTCCGTAAGGGCCTAGTACCAACATACACACCATCCATTTGTACAGAGATCTTGGTAAATATAGCATCAATTGCATAGTTGAACAAAAGTGGAGCAGCCACGCAGCCTTGACGGACACTACTGCAAATTTCGAATGGCTTTGTAGTAGATCTGTTGCAATTGCGGATTACAGCAGTTGAGTTCTTGTACAAAGCACGTAGAAGATTCGCCAGTTTCAGAGGTGTTCCATCACGTAACATAGCGATTCAAAGTTCTTTTCTGTTTAGCCAATCAAAAGCTGAAGAGTAGTCAATGAAGGCTACATACGTAGGACGCTGAAACTTTGCCCGAAATCCAAGAATGCATCGAAGCGTATAAATTTGATCGATGCATCCCATACCAGGATGAAAACCAGTTTGATTAGGACGAGTGGTTTTCTCCCTATCCGGGCGGATCCGTTCAACTATTGCTGAGGTAGCAATGTGCTACAGTGCTACTTTACAACAGTTTAGTAATTATTGTTGATCAATGGATATTCAGTTTTGACACTGTTCTCAATATCGAGTACTTGTATAAAGCGGAAGTTATGTTTACAATGTCAACATATTTGTCTAACTGAATGGTTTACTTTTTATTTTATTTGTTTCAGCTGAGAAGATTGACAGTGGAATTGTTGCTGTTCATGGCATTGTTGGCATACCCATTCCTTTCCCCCTGGATGACGGTCATTTATGTCCATTTGTAGAAGGAGGTTGTCCGTTGCTTCCCGGTCAAAATTATACATATGTAAAAACAATGTACATCAAAGAAATTTATCCACCAGTAAGTTGACAACAATGATAATATGTACATAAAAACGTTTATATATAATATATATATATATATATATATATATATATATATATATGCTTTTTGTTTAAACAGATAGCTGTTACAATTAAATGGGAACTGAAAACAGTAAATTCGAAAGATATAACGTGCTCTAAATTTCCTGTCGAAATAACAAGTTAAAATTAGTTTATCTATTACATGATTCACAAACTGATGATTTTAATTAACTTTGTATTATTGATTATTTTTTTACTTTGAAATAATGTTAATTTATTTTATTCTATCATGATTAATTTTTAAATATGTGATTTATTGTTCAGAATCCCTCAATCCTATACTGATTTAAAAACTATGTGTAATTTTTTGTATGATTTATTTTTGATTTAAATAAAGTATATTTCAAAAACTAATATTCTGTGAGATGATTCTGAGAATTTGAAACTTCTACGTTTGTGGTGCTTTTAGTATAACAACCGGTATCGATCGTTTGAATGTGCCGTACAAATATAGTTATGTTTGGGTGTTGGGCGGATTAGCGTTCAAGTAAGCTACTTATTATCTGAATACTTTGACTTGCTTACCACTTGTCCCAGGGTTCAAAACAAGAACAGAACACAAGATTTGGACCAGATTCCAAATTCCATATATATATATATATATATATATATATATATAAGAATGGGCCTGTTATCTATACCATTGACTGTCTGTCACAATCCGACCTTATTATGATTCCAAATAAAATTATTATTATTAAGCTTTAATATCACATTAGAGATACATTCAGTGTAAAATACATTTTTACTATCAATATAAAAAATATTAAGATTTAAAATTTAAAAAAAGTAATAGTATAAATAATGGAATCAAAGTGAAATAGAATGTCGTATGTTAATGAATATAAATATAGTCAATATAGTAAACATGTGATTTAAAAAAAGAATTCAAAATTACTGTACATTGAATTATAAGGCACAGTTGTTACACTATACTGTAAGTTCAAATAAATGCATGGGTAGAATAATACCTACTTTGATAAGTTTCTTATTAGTTCAATTTTGTTTGATTCTGGATAAGTATGGCAGACATGAATTTTTGTATCGATTAGTTTTGGCTTTCATGTGCAGGTAAGTTCTTGTTTTTCTAGAAGCTTTAAAATTGTTTAAAGCTGTGTGTAGTGGGTGATTGTTATTACTTTCAATCCTTGGTGCTAATTGTATACAGGATTTAAAATGCTTATTAGCAATATCATTCAATAAGATAGAATATTTAAATCCTGCAGATTTTGATACCAATGATATGCATCTTTTTAAACAACATAATCCTGTTTTAATAAACTAGAAAAATTACGTGAGCAATATAATATTAAAGGATAAAAACATGATGTAACGAACAATTTAGTAATATAATTGTCAACATTGAGTTTTCTTAATCTTCTTATGTAGTAGCATAAGGATTTGGTTTTTTAAATATATTGATGGTAAAAATGTATTTTATGCTGAATGTATCTCTAGTAAGATATTAAAGCTTAATAATAATAATACTTTACATATAGGGACGTAAACTGTGAGATGAATTCATTTAGTATATTTTCGTCAGTAGATACATACAAACATGTTAGTACAAATTACTAGCAAACAAATATTACGACCAAGCTAAGTTCAATGTAGTAACGAACTGTTCTTGTGCACACAAAGTAGGTTTTTATGTCTCAATACAAACAGATTTGAAGCTCGATAAGTAATGAACACCTCAAAATAGTTGTTGAAATCCGTTTGGTGTTTGGATTACAGTGACTGATGTATTTATTTGTTATTATAACGGGAACCCAATGCTTTAAAATCATTGTTATTTGTCGGGTGAGTCACTTAGTGATTGTGAATTGGTGTCGTTTTAACAAATATAAAAATAATAAACAGGTGATTACGTCACCACTCATAATAAATGAATTCAAACCAGTAACAGTTGAATAACATTTTGTGATTACATAAGGTTTTTCACGAATCTTTATTCCAGGGTTTTCGCGCTTTGGATTTATCATTAGGGGATTGCATGACCTTGAAAATGTACATAAGGTAAAAAATCAATATTTAGTTATCGTGTAAATTTGGTGACACATTTAGAAACTTTTCCATCTCACACTTACAAAAGGTTCCTTTTTTCGCAACTTCTTAACCCACAAACGTTCTTCACATTTATGATTAGTAAGATTGACCAGTAGGATTTATTTCATTTTTTCTGCAATGCATCTTTTTTGAAACTATTCGACTCAAATAGTTTGGTATGCTATTGGTTGGTTAATTGATTTGTTTATTTTGACTTAAAAAATAGAAATTCAATATTCTTACACATAATTATATATGCTTCAATAACACACTACACACTTACAGAATCAAGCTTATTTAATTTGACAATATCGATGAATAGCTTAAAGTGTAATAATTGTAGTACGATGATGGATCATAAAAGCAACGTCGAGCAAAACATTTTCTATCACAAGTATTGTTTGACCTTGAAGTATATAAGGTGGGATAGTCAATATTTAGCTAGTATTATACATACAATTTGTATTGCATCATCATGTGAATAAATCGTGTAAATTTGGGTAAATGATAAAACCAACCGTGGGAAAAATTGGCAAAGAAAGTAACAAATAAAAGTTACATAACGTTTTGTATGTACCTGTTACCACATTTTTTAATCTTAAGTTTGGAATGTTCTAAATATGTGACAATTTTCTAATTGTAATGGTGTCATGTAGTTGACCGTTGAGGGTCACTTCATCTCATGAGCAGCTCATTGTTCAAAATGTTATTAAACTAAGTATAAAAAGTCAATAATAATTAGCTAAGCTAAGTTTATGTAATCTTGAAAACACTAATGCCATTCTATTCAATTGCATGACATTGTTTGGATTAATAACGATGCAATAACGATGCTGGTTAGATACTTAAATACAGATATCAACGTTAATTGAAAATACAAAGATTATTGTGATGTTGATTAAATTCAAATTAGGAAACAATGTGTACATTTTATACGACGCAAACGGTAACAAACTGTCTAAATATACAACAACCAAAGTCCACATTTTGCATTTCCAATAATTTTTTAAAATATTTTTAAATAATAAATAAACAATGTTATTGTTGGTAATATTGCATTCAGCTTGAATGTCTCACTGTCAATAAAAATAAATAACATAAAATTACAAATAAGGGGAATAAACTGAAATATAGAATGTTATATGATAATGGATATAAATATAATCAATAAAGTAAACATTTGGTTAAAAAAATTTAATAGCACTATGTTTTGAATGAATCGTTATAGGGCACAGTTATATTACAGTGTAGGATGTTGCGTAGGCGGAATGATTTTCACTTTGATAGATTTGTTAGAAGTTCAATTTTTTTTTTCAAGATCAAACAATCTCCTTTTGGTAGAAAAAGCACCAAGTTGTCTCACACTTAATCACAAAGGTTGACCAATAGTATTTTTTTAAATTGTTCTTTCCGCTGCTAACCATTAGGCAAATCCAAACGGGAGCCATTATTGACTACCAATGACGGGATTCGAACTCGTGACAATTACACTTTCAAATCTACAGCCCTAACCCATTGTTTTGCATTGAAAGGTATGAGGCAACAATTGCACATATTGAAGATTGAAATTCTAATCGGAATTCGCCAACACCCGTCCCTATCTGAATTTATGTTGGATTAATTTTTTGTCGTTGTTGAATGAGATGACGTCTTCTTGTGTTATAAAGACCAAGTTAGTGATCAAATCTTTCTTTTTTCTCAACCTGGTTTGATTTTTTCCAACTATTTTTGAGCCAATTACTGTACAGCGTTTTTTTCTAGCGTATTTCTAAACATGGAGTTTTATGAAATAATTTGTGCAAATATTTATTTTACAATAGTAATCGATTAATATTTGTACCTAAATCGCAGGCATCGACAGATTCTCTAATTGGGCTGCGTTTGGGAGACAAGCAGGTATCTTGCAATCCCATTGGCTATCCAATAACATTTAGATCAAATAGGTTTTTTACACTATTGAAACTAAAGAAAAATCTAGAAATACGATGGTAGACTGAAATAATGAATAAATCACACGCTTTTGAATGGCTGCGTTACCTTAATATACCATGACTATATATAAAACTTATTTATTCAATGATATATTTTTAGAAATTATATAAACATATAATTTTATTTGTTTTTATATATTGATTTTATTTTTGTGTGTGCAATAAATAATAAGAATTCGCTTTGACAGATTTATGTTATTATAATTGAAAATCTAATAGAAGATTTAATTTTTCTTTTTATCCTAATATTTTTAATTTTGAAAATGTATCCGAAAAAAGCATTTTAAATGTAAAGCAAAATATTATTGTAGTGTGCTTTAAAATCAACTTTACCGGAAAATATGTCACTGCTACTACTAATTCTATTTTTCAATGCAATGTTGATAAAATTCGTGATTTGCGTTTACTAATTAATGTCAAAATTTATATTAACAGTTGTTTTACATTAATTCAAGCATTGTGGCTAAACAAATACATTGATAATGATAACCTTATATCACTTGATAATTAAATAAATATATTAATTTGTCTACATTTTCAATTTGTACTTTTGTATTGTATTGTTTGATGGCACCATGCATATTGTTATGAACATATGTATATAATATTTCTTACTTATGTTTGCTACTTTGAATGTTTTACGGAAAACATGTCTTTCAACAGTGGACATTTAAGCGAAGCCAGACGTGGGCCCACATTTTGTGCCGGCGGTGGGATTCAAACCTATATCCCACCCAGGTCCAAATCGAGAGCTGTACACCTAGAACACCCAGACACAATGTACCTGAATGTACCTCTATTAACGTATTAAAGCTTACATTGATAAATAAAAAATAAATAGTAATCAAAAGGTAGTTTGTGTAAACTTTTTAACCAATAAAAGCTATTAGCGCATTTTAACGAAAAATTGCCTAAAATATTTCTTGCAAAGCCTTCAAAGTTGCAATATATATATATATATATATATATATATATATATATAAATCAAAATATTGTTTCCAGAAATGAATTGTAATTTTCACAATAGAAATTATTGTTTCTATTTTCTATTTTCTTGTTCCAATTTTGTGAGCAAATTACACAACAAGTATAAAATGTGTCCAATTAATTTTATTTATCTAATTGTGGCAATGTCATACACATTTCAAAACATTTAAATTTGTTTTATCATTTTTACACATTCAATATTTTCTAAACCACAAACATTATATTAATAAAATGGGTTTTTTTCCAAGCTAAATAATTCTGACTACATTTTGAATTATAAAGTGTTATAAATGTAAGGTTAAAGTATATGTTTTATTTTTTAAATAATCTTTGATCAGTAAATTACGAGATTAGAATTGTACCAAATTAAACTTTTATACTTCTAAGTGTTATACTTGTAAGTAAATAGGTCCAAAATGTAATAAAACCCAATACAAGTTTGGTTTAAGTAAATTGTTGATGTATGTTTGGCTATTATTGTTCCTACGTTTGTGGGTTTATTGTTTTGAACGTTTGACAAAAAGCAATTTAAAATGTATCTTCCTCTCATGATACGAATTTAGCTACATAAATAGTTGATACAACACCGAATGAAGTTACCAAATTACTTTAACTAAGGTACATTTTCTAAATGTCAATTATAAAAAGTCGAATACCAACTACTAATATATAGAGTACACACCTTAAAATAGAAAATAATATTTTGACACAAACTTGGTATCATACTCAATTATTGAACCATTTTTATAGCTTTTCCCTTTTTAAAATGCTAATAATCCTGAAGATTTGAGTATTATTATTATTATTATTACAAAACCCTTTTGCTTTAAAAATAAGCATGGGCAATAAGATTAAAATTACAGTAAAAATTAACATCAAAGTCTCGTAATTCAAAGAGAACATGAGACAACAAATGTTACTCAATTTCTAATAATGGAGGATGTGCTCCATGTGGTGTATCCTGACTTGATGCCCACCGACATCTAGGGCACTTACAGCAATATCCGAGTGCACAGCTGCATAACTGGGCTTCTGCTTTGGCAAATGACTGCAAGCACACACTCAGGATGTTTAAAAAGTATTTTAAGATATACGTATACCATATAGATACGTTTGGCTAAGGGCAATAACCCTGACAAAATTCAAGCGGCCTCGTTAATCTTTGTAAACAGTGGTGACGTTAAGCAAGAATGCCGTTTACCAGCTAAAAAAACTCTGTTATCTTCTACCTTTGTTACGTTTGTGAAACCAATGTGTCGATATTTTATTTTTTTATTTTTATGTTTGCTACTTTGAATGTTTTACAAGAAACATCTTTCAGCAGTGGACAATTAGTGAAGCCAAACGTGGGCCCGCGTATTTTAGTGCCGGCGATGTGATTCGAACCCAAGGTCCACCAAGGTCCGAATTCGAGCGCTGTACCGCTAGACCAACTCGGCATGCCGTATAAATATGCAATAATGAGGAGATGATCACATCATCAGCCAAAATGAAATGGTTAAATTCCCTTCTTTTATAAAAGGTTTCTGTTTCTGTTCATCATTCTCCAATTGGTTCTGTTGGCAGGATCAATTTTTGTCGGTGCCTTTTGTTTCATATCTAATCATCTTCTCTTTGTTCAACGTTGGTTTTTACTACCCTATACTTCTATCGCCAAAATTGGTTTTTGTCATGTACCATTTTCTGGCAGAATGTGGCAGTATCGCCTCAATTCTTTTTTCGAATTTTTTTTATGAATTTCAATGACTGTCAGCTTTCACTTGATAGAAATATTTTCTATTCTCTTTATTTTAGACAATCCTAAAAACCATTGAAGTACTTTTATTTTTTTCGAGTTTAGTTTTTTAGGTTTTAAATCCGTGTAAACTATGGCCAGTTTTATTAAGATTTTAAATTTTTTAACCTTTGTCCTTGCTGTTATTTAATTGAATTACCTCCAGTTATGTCATACCGTATGTACACTTTTGGCTAATTCCGAATTAAAATTTCCATTACCTTTTAGTAATGAACCCAAATATTCGTGATTTTCCATTTTAACATATTCTTTGGCCGTACTGTTTTTTCTCCTCTAGTGTCTTGTTTCATTGTTCTAATCCTCTTTCTGCTGCATAGAACAATATTATTCACAGATAACACACATCATGTTGATTCCAACTACATTGTATGTCCTCAGTTTTTGACTATTTTGCTTTATTAATGTTGGAATATCGATTGAAAATTTAACTTGTAGTGACCTTACAAATTGTGTGAAAATTGCATTCTGTAAAATGCTATTAATTCAACCGTTCTGAAGAACAGATAATCAAACACATGTATAAATATAAAACGATTGTGGTTATTTAAAATTAGATAATATTTAAAAATTACCCTAGATTCACCTAATTGCACAATCGGACCATTATTTAAAATGAATATGAATTTATTATAACTGCACAAATCTGTTTAATAATTGTTACTGATGCAACATTTAATTCAACTACAATTTTAAAAAAATAAAACACTCTTTCTTTTTTAATAATAACTTTTTTTGGTTATTTTTCTTATAAAGCATGTTTTATTTTGATTTATTAATAACTGATAATATGTATAATATGAAAGTTGTCAGATTTAGAGAATAATACATATAATGCAATTGGACGTACTGTAAAAATTATTAAACTATATATCCTCTAAAATTCTACTATAACCTATAGTGTATAGGCCATATGACTCCGAGTAACACGTCTGAACTTATATAGAAAACCTGGTAGTAATGGGATAACTGGAAAGTTTTATATAATCTAATTTATCATAAATAATACATTTACAAGATGTGTTAACTACCTCTAGCTCAGTTAACACAAATTCGAGCTGGAAGGATGTAAACTTCATATTTTTTTCCAATCTGTCTCTTTATGAGGATGCGCTGTTTTGGGTCAGATAAAAACCATTTGTCTAGCATCATGTCAATTTGCAGTATTAGTGATAATCAACTAGTTTTCGGTATAAGTTTTTTACTGCCAGATACCCTTCCTTCCGCAAACCTTATTCCCTTTATCTAGATTTGAAACTGGCTAGATTGATTCATGGCTGATTCTTTCTAGACGAGTATGACTAAAGTTTGTGTAAGATTATTGATAATTTCAATGAGAATGAAACAACTGTACAATGCTTTTAATGTGTCCAATTTAAGTTTATTTATTATTTGGTAACTTTGAAAATCCGAATATTATACGAATGATTAATAGTGTATGCCTCTAGAACCTAACAATGTTTTGTTATTTTAAATATTTAAAGTATTTTTATTTAAACACATTTGAACAAAGTTCATTTTTATAATAATTATATTGTTACAATTTGGTATATATTAAAAATGATGAATTTACCGTATATATCAATTTTACCTAGTTTGAACCAACGAAGAATATTGTACAACTGAATTATTCTTGTTAGCAATTATCAGAACATAGCTTTGAAGTGTTGCACACACGAACTCAATTCCACATTCTTTCGGGTTTTAACCAAAGCTTGATCCTTATAGTCTTGGATGGCTAATACGGACCTTGTAAAACTTATTTAACGCCCATTTAGATAAAAACACACGATTAATTAACTTCACTTTATTTATTTTTTGTGTCCCTAATTTATTTTGGAGAAAAATATTTTTTTAATTTTTGGCTACTTTTTCCATTGTTAGTAGTCATAATTGCATATTTTCAGTAGATGATAAAACCAACCAAGGGAAAAAATTGTGAAAGAAGGAGCCAATAAAAGTCAGATAACCTTTTGTATGAGTGTGTGATTACTCGTAAGTTGGGAATGGAAAAGTTTCAAAAAATGTGGCCAAATTTGCACGATGACGCGATACAAATTGTATAGTACTAGCTAAATATTGATTTTTCCACCTTATATACATTTTTAAGGTCAAACAACCCACTTTTTGTAGAAGAATACACCAACGAAACTCACACTTACTCACGGAGGTTGACCAATAGGATTTTTTAAAAAATTTCCCTTGATTTTTCACCTTATATACATTTTCAAGGTCAAACAATCCCCTTTTGATACCTATATGACTCACACTCACTCACGGAGGTTTACTAATACGATTTTATCATTTACCGATAAAACCAACTACGGAAAAAACAGCTTAAAAAATCTTTTTGGTCAACCTTTGTGAGTCACGTTAGTGCATTTTTTTACCACAAGGGGATTGTTTAACCTTGAAATGAATATTTAGCTAGGGTAGATGATAGAACCAACCAAGGAAGAAAGTTGCGAAAGAAGGAACCAATAAGAGTTAGATAATCTTTTGTGTGAGTGTGTGATTACTCGTAAGTTGGGAATAGAAAAGTTTCAAAAAGTGTGGCCAACTTTGCACAATGACGCAATGCAAATCGTAGGCTAATGTTACCCGCCACCTTTTTCAGGAAAATTCTTATTGGTCGAAATTGATAATTGAAGGTATGTGGCACGTTGGTGCATGTGTATGTGGGTAGGAGATAAAAAATGTGGGTTGTATATAAGGTGCAAGTTTGTGTGTGCAGTGCATTTGGAAAAGGAAAATTTTGTGGACCGGTTGATACGTTGACTGGGGAGCAGGTGGAAATTGGCTGTACGGGATTTGAGGGAGCATACATGGTTATTTTTCAACAAAAAAGCAGAAAGAAACGCATATACTTTGTTCATTTTTGTGTTGTGTTTGGTTTAAACCACATTTTTAGGTGTATTTAAAAAGAAGCATGTATTGTCGGTTAATGCCATTTGGATGAGAGCAAAATGAATTGTACAAAAACATTTTTTATATATTATCTTTAGCAATAAAAGTACAATATTTTATATATTTTTTATACAATTTCTAATGTAGGTCAAAATAATAATATTGATATTTAAAATATTGAAAAACAAGCAAATTACTTCAAAAGAACTTATATTATAAATTATGCACACACATACATATATATAACTATTTTAGGTATTATTCACTGTTTGCCAAAATTTTCTTAAAGCTTTTATTTTTAAGTAACTAATTTTTTTGTTTTCAATTTTTTTAAAACTGTTAATATTCTTGTATCTGACCTAATTTGCTCGTTTTTGAATTTTTAAACTGTCAATACCTTGTTTCTGACCTAAATTAGAATTTTATATAATATTGGTATAAAATATTTTTTGTAAAATATTTTACTTATACTGAAGACAATACTTAAAGAATGTTTTTGCACAATTTAGATATGCTTAATAAACAGTGAGACAAAAGCAAATTGATTATTTGCATTGCCTGTTCATTTACTGTATACATTTATGTACCGGTTTATTTCTCTTGTGATGTGATCATTAGTGATTATTTGCATTTTCCTAGTTGTAAAAGTAAAAAGTTGTTTAACATACAAGACCTACATGTTATTGCTGCAGTAATTGCAAAATTTACTGTCGCTTTTTTATGTGATAACTATTGATATTGCCATTATGTTACAAATATTTAATAATCTGATATCGTTATTATCGATTAAGTAAACAAAATGATAGGTTAAAATGTTCATAATAAGTCCTAAGGTTTCAGTCTGTGCAGTATATGCGTTTAACAAATACGCGGACGTTTTACGATAATTTAACTGATCTTTAATTGGAAATACTTAGGTCTTCAGTAGTTTGCCCATATAGGACAGGTAATAATAGAAAGCAAACAAATAAAATTATTCAGTGGTGTTAAAATATGTATGAAATAGTGACGACACTGATTGCAAAATTTCCTATCGTTTCTTATGCTTATTTGTGAGAAGTTAAATCTACTAGCATTATTATAAATGTATGTTATAATAAACACCAGTCGATGTTATTCATTGACAAAGGGAGGAGATTAATCATTTGTAAAATTCCACCGTTTGTTAAACATTTGAATTGGGATTAAACAATTTTTCATAACCCTAGATATTAATTACCGTTTTTCAGTTGCTACTGTAATTTTCAAATTTTGCATTTTAACGGTTATTGACACTTTGTCGCTAGTGTGACGTAATAAACTACATAAATTATTGATATATGCTTAACGTGTAGCTACGTCGATGTCATAAATGTCTACACATGGCTTATATTTTGTTGGTACGTAGTTGCTAAAGTAAATACCGTTAACTTCCCATTGTACTATTGTGTGAGAACTATTCAGACAGCAATGATATCATTTATTTAAATGATTAAATTTTTTGTGAAAACTTCCATTACTTTGAAAAATTAAGAAATAATTTTGTAATTTATTTACCATAACTGGGTAAACACTAACTCTACACCCAAAAATGTACAAAAATGATTGTTTAACTTTTTATTGTTGCTTACTGATTGTTAATAAGTAGTTTGTCTGTTTAGGTGAAATTTACTGATCAAACAAAATATATAGAAAATTATATAGAAACGTACTTCCGCTTCCGTTGACCAGTAATTTTTGATCGTTCATGCTTAAATCTGCAACAACGGAAAGTTACAGATTTATGGAAAATGGATTGTCGGATCTTCTTTAATAGAAGTTCTCTGATAATAAGCCGTATGAGTTAATTGTTCAAATTTTCTCAAAGCTATCAAAAACTCCTTCCAATTACTATACACTAACTACGAACCAATTCATTGAATCGGAATTCAGTGAAAAGTAACGTAACATAAAAAAAACGTTTTATACCCTAATTAACAAATTAAATAAATCCACTAAATGAGCAGCTAATGAGATGTCACTTATCTATAAACCATTTGGCAAATTTTTTTTTTCATTAAAAGGAAATTTCACCTAAACAGACAAACTACTTATTAACAATCAGTAAGCAAAAATAAAAAGTTAAACAATCATTTTGCACATTTTTGGGTGTAGAGTTAGTGTTTGCTGTCTAATGTTACATCTACGAATACAGACAAGAACAAATTCGCCAACTCAGATGAAAGAGGAAAAAGCTATAAGCAGGTTGATCAGTTGTTTGTACTTTTAAAAATTATTAATGTGTTATCACTTAAAAAGGTCAAAAAGTAAAATTACTTATCAATTGTAGTGACTATGGAAATGCACCTACTGTGCTATTAAAACATTATGTATAAGTTATCCGTTCCATTTCTTCTATCATATTGCATTACACTTTCTCCTAATTACTACATTTACCGACTTTAGTAAAATCCTGTGAGAAGTTAATATTCGCATAATTTTATGTAAAGTACAGAATATCGTTTGGTAACTACGGTTAATCCAATGTCCCTGCAATCAACAGAAAGGATATTTTGGTAAAACAGTGATTTTCTTTGATTATCTTTTAATAATTACAATATCATGGAAAAGCAGAAACATTTATCTTCGAAAGTAAATATTAAAATAAATACGTTCTACAAGTTTTACATTACACCAGTACAGTACTGTGTTTAATTATAAATAGCCTGCCATTGCTAATTCATGCAATAAGTATGCAAACAGACAATGTGTTAGAAATATAAATAATTTCATATTTACTCCTTATGTAGAATATCTACAAATGGAGCTCATACTAATCAAATGTACATAATAAGACTAACATTGTCACATTACTTACACATTTATTAATTGTAGTTTTACGTCAGATGAACATGCTGTTATCAAGACATCTTTTTTTTAACGAATGCAAAGTATCAGTTAAAAGAATAATTAATTCCATTAAATTGTATTCCCATACTATGTACCAGTTACAATTGTACCATAAAACAATGTAACTAGTAAAATACAATCTTTTGTTTCTATTCATAATAAGTATAGGTAAAACAAAAACTACAACAATTTTATTATTGCTTATGAAAATCTAATTATAGTGTTTTGTAATGTCACATAATTTAAAACAGAAAACATTCATTTTGTACAAAAACAATGGCTGCTTATATAAATATAAATATTTCAATTATTTCACGTTCCTCATTCTACCAAGTAAAGGTAAATATTTATATGCCGCTATTTTTTCTTCTACATGATTTTTTGATTTTGCGTTCTTTAACATTTACAGTTTGTTAGGAGCCTATACCATATTATTGATCACATCTTACATTACAATTTAAAGTGAATACATCTAACAATTATAACTTTACATTTACTACAAATAATAATTTATTCCATTTTTCATTTACTTCTTCTTAGGTACAGTTCCTTCAATCAATTTCCCATAAAAAAAAATAATTCACATTTTTGGCTACTTTTCTTATTGTCAGTAAACTAAATTGACCTACTTACAGTGCCAAAAATCAATTTCCTATCTGATCATCGGGTTAGAAAAAAAGGTTATTACACCACACACGCACCAACATTTTCTACCCACTAGGTTTTCTTTGCACAATTCTTATTGGTTTCCATATCGCAAAAATTTTCAAAAAGGTGGCAAAAATAACATGCCCAAATCGTACAGTACCAGCTAAATATTGATTTTTCCATTTTACATACATTTTCAAAGTCAAATAATCCCCTTCTGATAGAAGAATACACCAACGAGACTCACACTTACTCAAGAAGGCAGACCAATAAAAATTTTTTTTAATTTCCATGGTTGTTTTCATCATCTACCTTAGAAACTCTTCCATTACCAGCATACAAAAGATTATCTAACTGTTATTGGTTCCTTTTTTCGCAACTTTTTCCCATAGTTGGTTTTATCATTTACTACCCAACTCTTATCGGTTCCTTTTTTTCTCTACATTTTCTCATATTTTGTTATCTACCCATTAATTTTGTAATAGTAATGGTGCCCTGTCGTTGACAGTTGAAAGTCACTTCATCTTATGAGCAGCTCATTGTTTGAAGTGTAATTAAGCTAAGCAAAAAAAATTAATAATAATCAGTTATGTAATTTTGAAAAAACTATGATGCCATTCTATTCCATTATTTGGATTAATAACGTGATGACAAATAGAAACAATTTATCCATACGATGACGCAATACAAATTGTATAGTACTAGTTAAATATTAATTTTCCCATCTTATGTTCATTTTCAAAGTAAGTAATGTAGTCATTTATAAGTGACGTAGTTGCCAGTTTATTATTTCCATATTTGTTTGAACAACACCGATTTACAATCAATAAGTGACTCATTCAACAAATTATTATTTTATTTTATTTATTCTATGTTTATTACTTTGAATTTTTTACGAGAAACATTTTTCAGCAGTCAACATTTTAGCAAAACCAAACGTGGGCCCACATTTTCGTGCCGGTGATGGGATTTGAACCCATGCCCACCGAAGTCCGAATTTGAGTGCTGTACCGCTAGACCACCCCGGCACAAGAAGAGGATAATTGTAGATCTTCCCACTGGCAAAAACTACACGTCCGAGCAAGCCCATTTAGGAATCGTTGCACGCTTCAACGCGCCGAGGTGCAATGGCGAGTCTCCATCCTAGGCCAGAGCATTCGTGATCACTCTAGTCTTGGCGCCAAGTCATTTTATAGCATTGGGTTCCGTTACAATACCAAATAAAAAGGTCATTTACTGCAAATCAAACATCAAATCGTTTTCAAAAATTGTTTTAAGGTGTTTATAAATTATCAAGCTTTGAATATGTTGAAAATTCTCAAATCTGTTTATATTGACACATTAAAACCTACATTGTGTGTACAAAAACAGGTCGGTACTACATAGAACTTAGCTTGGTCTTAATATTTGTGTTTGCTGGCAATTTACATTAACTTAAATGTCAACTGCATCCTCTTTTTGTATATATATATATTTCAGACTAATGAGAATATACAAAATATACGAATCTCACAGTTTATGTCTTCTTACATTTTTATTTGGAATCATAATGAGGTCGGATTGTGTGACAGACAGTCAATGGCATAGATAACAGGCCCATTCTTATATATATGTTATGAGTAATTTGGAATCTGGTCCAAGTCTTAGGTTGTGTTCTTGTTTTGAACCCTGGGACTAGTGAGTAAACTAGCCAAAGTATTCAGATAATAAGTAGCTTATTTGAAAGCTAATCCACCCGACACTTTATCATAATATTTATACAACATATTAAAACGATCAATACCGATAGTACTATAAGCATAACAAACGTAGACGTAAAACATTAAATAATATATTTAAAAATGAATCACGATGGAATAAAATAAATTGACATTATTATAAGTAAAAAAATAATTAATAATACAAAGTTAATTAAAATTATCAGTTTGTGAATCATGTAATAGATAAACTAATTTTAACTTGTTATTTTGACAGGAAATTTAGAGCACGTTATATCTTTCGAATTTACTGTTTTCAATTCACATTCAATTGTAAAAGGTATTTGTTTAAACAAGAAGCATATATGTATATATATAACAGATATTGTATATACTCATTATACTTTTACATATACATAAAACCATTGCTATCAACTTACTGATGGATAAATAATTTTGATAAACATTTTTTTACATATGTGTAGTTTTAACCAGAAAGCAACGGACAACATCCTACTATAGATGGACATAAATAATTGTCATCTAGAGGGAAAGGGATAGGTATGCCAACAATACCAACAATTCCACCGTCAATCTTTTCAGCTAAAACAAATAAAAAGTAAACCATTTAGTTAGACAAATATATTGACATTGTAAACATAAGTTCCGCTTTATACAAGTACTCAATATTAAGAACAGTGTCAAAACTGAATATCCATTGAACAACAATAATTACTAAACTGTTGTAAAGTAACACTGTAGCGCATTTATAAATATTCACTTCAATTATTTTGGTTGGTGATATCGTCACATCTTGAGCGTTTTCTACATTCATTTGTCATATTGAACAATCGAATTTAACGGTTTTATAAGCGTAAGAAATGTAAAAGAAAAACATGATTTCTTGGCTATTCTACAGTATCCTTGTAACGATGCCATTGTTCGCAAAAACTGAAAAAAGTCACCAAATGTTTGCCAATGTTATTTGCCTTAAACCAACAGTTATATGTCTTTGTGTAAGTTAAGACATTATGTAGATTTCTGGATATACGCAGTTAAATCACTATACACTTGATTCCTGCTGTATTAGTTGCTTGAAATCTCTTAGTCCAAGATGTACCATGTAGATTTAAGATTTAAGATTATTACCATTATTCAAAATTAAGACTTTAGTTGTACCAGGTGTAAGATCTCACTGAGATCTTGGCTCTGATTTCTTTTGATTTAACTTAATATGGATAATTATCAACACCCCCAGTTAATTTCAATCAAAAAAGCTCTTGTGTGATCTAAATTATCGTTTTGCAATTTATTATTACAAAATAATTCAAAATTACATACCAATACTGTTTACCAACAAGAAAAAACAAGACGCAATATACTCATAGAATCACAGTCACGTTAGCAACAAACGTGATACGTTCAAATACAAAAAGGCGCTTCAAAACAAGGTTCGAACAAAATCAAAGTGTTTAAATGTACAATAATATAAAAATTATAATCGAAATAAAAATAAAAATTAATAATAATTTAAATATTTCATTCAACAGTAACACCAGGCTCGACTTGAACATGGTTTCAAATCACTACCACGGACACAACATTCGGTTTTGTTAAAATGTCCATTACTAAAAAATGTTTTTTATAAAACTTTCAAATTAGTAAAAGTAGAATAAATAAAACTAATAATAAAATAATATTAAAACTGAATGCGAGTAGCAATCTGACACTGCTATATATCTATCTGCTAAAAATTTCGGATATTAAATAAAAAAACGTATCAAACGCCCTACCAAATGACATTAATAAACGTTAAATTTTTAGCAACCTTTGTTTTTCTAATCTATTATCGTTGATGATGCAACAATAATTAAATACCTTTCTTTGAGCTTAATGCAATCTTACTTGTTGTGACTTTGACCAGTCCAAGCGTCGATCTAATGGATTCTGTTTGAATTGATGTTTACGCTATTTTGGCCGAAACTTTGTTTGTAAACAATGATTAATCGTTTGATGAAACATGCAAAAAAAAATTTAAAACGTTTATTGTAGTTCCAATCTTACATAATGCGGAATTTATTAAAAGAAATTTATATCACTATTAAAAGTTTTTATTAAAATGTTTAAATATTTTTATTTTACACACATCTCCACGTAGTTTAAACCAGAAGTGTTATAATTTAGCCAGTCTCAGGCCAAGATAAAGGAAAAACATTTAAGCGCAAAATTAGGAACCTATACCCTATAGAAAATCTATATTTCTACTAAAATAATAATAAGACACCATTTTAATAAACAATGGCAACAAAGTAATTGCACGTTTCCTAATGACAGGGTTACACAGATGAGTTGAGTAAAAACCGAAAGGAAGCTAAATCTTTAATTTTGGAACATAGAATATGCGCACAGTTTTTCGTAGTGAACAGTTGAAACAAATCTGTTGATTAATGTGATATAAAAGTTAATGTCATTTTAAAACAAAGATACGTCAATTTTATATTTTGAATATAAAAACAATTATATTTATAGAATTGGTATTGTTTAGCAAAAACGTTGCTATATTTATAATTGAATAGAATCCCGTGAACAATCGTATCCTTCTGGCCAGAATTAACACAAAAAATTAACAATTGTGTAACTTTGTGTTTCTACTGAGACTACTGACGAGAACTGTTGTTGTAATCAATAAACATTAAAATATATTTATTTAATTGATTTTTATTTTAATTACATTTTTTATATTATTGTACATTTTAAAAATTATCACACACACCCTTTTCCTGTTAGTAAACAGTATTAGTATGTAAATTTAAATTATTTTATAATATTACAAACAATATTTTAGATTACACTAGAGCTTTTGTGATTAAAATTAGCTGGAAATGTTATACAACTGCCCGGAACGATGGTATAGTTTTTATAAAAAACCATAAAATTAGCTAGCTTTTTAGACTTTCAGATAGATCCAGATCTAAGAAAAGCTTATTTTTTAAACATAAATACCTACGCTTCTCCGGTGAATTTTTTTTTAGTTAAAAATGATAAAAATGTCAATTTTCCTTCTCTAAAATTTGTCGATCGTTTTCCTACTATGTTAACTCAGTCTTTTTATACTTTGTCGCTTATAATTCCAACATATCTTGCTCACCGTTACTTTAGATCTCCGTATCATTGATATCTCTTCGGTTTCTAAACATTTATTTTATTTAAAATTTTTATTATGTGGTCCTGACAGTATTTATTTTCGGGTTCTCAATGTTACTCAATTTTAGAACCCTTACTAACCCATATATTTAGCCCATAAAAAGCAATAAAATTTTTTGTACCTAGACGTCACTTTACTTTCAACCCATGCACAAAGGAAGCCGTAGGTTCTTCTCATCAGCAGTAGACTAATTTAATGCTGTTCTTCTTTAGTAAAGTTTTAAAAACGATAATAAAAGCCTACATTTTTAGCTATTTAATTACTAACGGCATCATAATTCCTGCCCCGCACGGATTTATACCTGAAAAATTATTCCTTTTTCATTTGTTTTACTACACTCATTATCTGACCCCCATTATTCAACGTCACCTACTTACTGACGATATTTACATTGATATGCCAACGTTTTTGACAGAGTACTTAACATCTCCTCTTATACAAACTAAAGTTTCCAGGTATCTCTGAATTACTCTTCGATTAGATAAGAGACTTCCTAAAAAAATGATCCTTTAAGGTTTGTCTAGATCCAAATAAGTTTTCTGTCTGCAAGATCATTTCAGGAGTTATTCAAGGTTTAGTCCTTGCCCCAAACTCTTCATCCTGTTTTTTAATGACCTGCCATCAAAAGTTCAATCTGACATCCTGCTTTATACAAATGAAGTTAACATCTGGGACTCCAAACATTAACAAGAATAATCTTTTCTTTAATCTACAGAAGTCCAAAAAGATTACTTTTTAAAAACTTTTAACTAGAGAATGTTTTCTTTTTTCTCTGTTTCTTCACTAAGGTATCTTTAATAAAAGACCTTGGGGTCATCTTTGATCTGAGCATCACGCTAAGACGTCCATCTCTTTTATAAGTTTATATCAAGTTTTATTTTGAATACTGTATTCAAATTATGTTTTTTTATCCAACAATACATATTTTTATATTTATTATTTTATTTTTATCTATTTTCATGTTTTTTATAATTCCCGATCTTTTGCCCCATTTCAACCCCGACAATTTTGACGATTTAAAACCGAAAATCAGAAGAACTTGTACATTAACTTATTAATTTGTTTAACAAAAAAAATAATTAAAACATAAAAATATATTTATTATTATAAGCAATAATAACATTGTATCATATAATGTGATGACAGTATAGTTAAGGGGTGCAGCACCCAACTCAAACTCGTATAGGCAGGAGTTTTAATTCTAATCACCAGCAATAAATTAAAATTGTTGCTTAGTTTTTTTATCAATATCTACTGTTAATAAATGTTTTTGTGAAACATTTGATAAAAAGTATTAAAAAACACAAATATTTAATACGCATATATACTTTTTTATTTAGCATAAAAAAGTATTTTGTATTATAAAATATAATAATAAAAAAATATTTTTTTTTGTAATTAATATTTATATATTTATATTACAATTTTAAAAAAAGTATATATTTGTTTAAATTTATAAAACTGTAAAATATTTGCTGTTTGGTATTTTTATGAATTGATTTGTAGTTGTTGCCTGTATTTACTATTTTTAAAATATGGAAGAAAAAATTATTTTTTTAATTTTATTATTTTTGTTTTGTTCTATTCAATCTAATAACGTCTCATTTAAAGATTGTGGTAAGAATAATTACATACAAGTTTAATCACAAAACTATTAAATTAAAATTTACAATTATAACATTTTTTCGTTAAGTAATTTTTTATTATTTTATTTTTAAACTATTTATGTCTTAATAAAACAAATATACACATAAAATAATGTAAATTAAAATTATTTAAATGCATGTAGACATTTTAATGGTGTATAAATCAGTAACTTTAAAAATTGTTGTTGTTACTACCATTGTTATGATTAATTTTTTAATGTAAAATTATTTTTAAAAATTTTTAATGTAACAATTTTTTAATTTTGTATTGTTTAAATTGAATTAAAAAAATAGGGTCTAAAATTGGTGAACTAATTACAGTAAATGTTTCTGAATGTAATCAGACAAATTGCATTTTAGCAAGAGGTACTAACGTTACATTTCAAATTCAATTTAAAACATGTAAGTAATATAATTTGTTTTTAAAATTATATATATATATACAAATTTAAAAAAATATATTTGTATAAATTGGTAAATAATAAAACCAATTAAAATATTAAATTATTTAAAAAAATGTTATTAAGTATAATGTTTGCGTCTTTTAATAATTTATTCTAATGTAAAAAACATAACTTTTTATGTATTGTGTTAAACTATTAATTTTATTGTTTAATTTTAATAATAAATAATATTAAATAATACAACAATATATGTCCATTACAGAATCATTCCAAATTAAAAAATATCAAATTAATATTTTGTTTACTAAAAAATATTTTTAAATGTATTTGTTTTATTTATACGTTACATTTTAATTATTTATATATAAAAAATAAAATGTATGTTTATGGAATAAAAATTATTATTAATTAAAACATATTTGTGTCCATATTTATTTTTATTTTCAAATTTTAATTAGTAAGAAATGTTACATCAGGACGTGTTCTTTTATATAATAAAATAATTATGATACCAATTCCATATTTTTTTGAAAACAACAAATTATGTGATTTTGTTTATCCTCGATGTCCCCTTATTTCTAATCAAACATATACGTATAATTATACAATGACTATATTTAAATACTATCTTCCAGTAAGTTTTAAAAAACACTTTATAATAACATACACATATTATGTTTTTAAAAAAGTATATCACATTTTAAAATTAATATAAAGTTAAAAAATAAAAATTATTTATAATTATCAAAATATTTTATATTAAAATACAGCTTTATATTAAAAAGAAATTAAAGACTTTTTACAGTAAAAATATGTAATATAATATTTTATTTATGTATGTAATTACGTAAAAAAACAGTTTGTATTAAAATTTGGTTTAAAGTCGGTATTTACTAAGTTTTGTGATTAATTTAGTAACAAAAGGTGGTTAATTTAATTAATAATAAAATATATTGTTTTTTATAATATTGTTTAATCTATAAAAAGTAAATAAAATTTTAAAAATATAAACAATAAGAAAAACCTTTAAAAAATTAAACATTATATAACCGTACAGCATAGAATAGTGCTAACATAATTAAAGTAAAAAAATTAAAAATTGATAAAAATAAAAACGTTTAATTAATTGAAATTATTACTAACAAAAATTAAAAACTTAAATGGCTTAAAAATGCACATAAAAAACTTAAGTAATAAAACTTACAGAAGTACCATGTAATAAAAAATTAACACCAAAAACAAAGGATTAGTTTTTTAAAACTTTAGTGAGACTAAGCACACTTTACGGCTTTAATATCTGAGGTGTTAGAAAACACCCAAAAAAAAAAACAAATTTAGTTAAAATAAAAACGCTACAATGTAATTATAAATAAAAAAACAAAAATGTTAAACACACACAATTGTATTAATAAAATAAATTTAAAAATTGTACATTATAAAAAATAATAACGGTTTACAATAGTAGATTATATAATAATGCACATAAGTTTTAAATATCCGTTAATGTTTTAGTGTTATTTAATTTAATGTGTTTTGTGTGCTGAACATTACTTTTACCAAAGTTTCTAAGTTAATAAAAATATAACAACAAAAACTAATAATAATAATAATAAAAAGATAGCAAGTAATAGACAGTTACATAAGTAAAAAATATATTTGTTTAAGTAGTAATCACAACACAATAAACAAATAAAAAACAAAACATTTTACTATACTTGCTTTTTAAAAAAATAACTAATGTTTATATACATATATATTTATTAAACTTTAAAAGTAGTTTAAAACATACAAAAATTATATTGCAAAAAAAACTATAACAAATAATTTTAAAATGTAAATAATTATTTATATATATATGGATAGTTTTTGTTTATTAGAATTAAAAATATTGTTTATTTATTTATTTTATTTTATGTTTGCTACTTTAAATGTTTTACGAAAAACATTTTTCAGTAGTGGACAATTAGCGAAGCCAAACGTGGGCCCGCATTTTAGTGCCGGTGATGGGATTTAAACCCATGTCCACCGATGTCCGAATTCAAGCGCTGTAAAAAATAATAAATTTATCTTTTGTTAAATTTAATTCATAAATTATACTATAACACAACATAAATGTTTTTTTAAAAATTATTTTAAATAGTTAAATGTTGGATTTCGTTGGAAATTACAAAATGAAAATAATACAGACATAGTTTGTACAGCGTTTCAAACTCATATTGTTTAATAATTAATGTTAAATTGTAGTTTTCTTAGTTTGATATAAACATTCTTTTTTATTTATTTGTATGCAATTGATATTTATGAGTGAAATAATAAAAAATGCATAATAATTTAATATTTGGTTAATGTTGAAAAATAATATTTGTGTACTTGTGATAATAATAATAATAATAATAATAATAAATAATTGTGTAATTGTTTTTTTAATGTTTTTAATGACATGTTAACAATAAAATTTATAATTATAAGTTTATAGTTTTTACGTGTGAGTGCAATACTTGTAAAATAAAACCTACAAACTAATGTATTTGTTAACACATGCTTTAAATTTAAACTAAATAATTGATTTTAAAAAGTAAAATTTTAATAAATAAAAAAAATTATGATATGCAGCGTTTGAAAAAGTATTAAATAAAATCATTGTAAAAACTATTTTTAAAGCTATTTTTAAAGTATAAATAAAAAATTTATTTTACATTTTAACATTTTCAATAAAAAATATAAAAAAAAATTAAGTTGCATTAACTTAAGAAAATGTTTTTCAGATTTACGTTTTAACAGAATATTTATTGCATAATTTTAATTAAATGTACAAATTGCACTAATAAACAAATTAATAAAAATATAATGTATTTTAAAACAATAATAACGTATTATTAGGTTGGAACACATAAAATGTCCGATTTTTGTTAAGTTTTAAATGCTTTTCTATTGAACTCGTATAAACAGAAGCACTTTACTTTTTGTCAATGGAGAATAAATTTTGTCTATGGGAAAACTTCAAATTTTATTTAAACAATTTTTGCATCACGTGAACATTACTTTATTCTGCTTAATGAACATGGTGTTCGCAGAACTATTAAAAATGATATTCTTATATAAATTTAACTTAGGCCATAATGCATTACAAACAGAAAAAATATTAATATAGAATTTGAGAATGTTTGTTGCAATTAACAAACAATATGGCGGTGGTTTATAATATTACGTTTTAGTGATAAAAACTTTTATAATAAAACTAGAGAAAAAACATTCTCAGTCATACATATTGACATTGATGGATAAAAAACTGCGAACAACAATTTGATAAATTGCAGTAGAATTAAATGTTTTTCACATAACTATCTGTTTCTCGTCATTTTAAAACTATTAAGAAGTTGAGAAAGATAAAGAAATGGATATTATGTAAGTTGACGCAAAATCACAATTTGTAGCATGTAGAGATTTCTAAATCATTGTTAAATTAAACTGAAGTAGTCTCTTTTTGAGGCAAACAATAACTTGGGATAAATAATGGATATAAAATGATAATAGAAAACAATCTGGACAATGGTTAGATGTAAATAAACCTACCGGACACTGTTTAAAACAACTTTTATAAAAAGACTCATAGTGACTGTACAGTGAAATAGTGAAGGAGCTATTCATTATTTGTTTTTGCAACAAAAAAAAACAGTTACTGTAAAAAGATAAATCATATAGATAAAACGCTGCAAACCAAACACTCTGTAGTCGTCAGCACAACAATGCAAGACCTCATATTTTTTCAAACCAAAATTAGCAAATCTTGGATATAAAATATCGCCACATCCATCTTATTCACTTAATCTGTTTTGAACAAATTGTTATTTTTTTAATCATTTAGAACTATGTTTAAGCAATAAAATGGTTTTAAACTGTGAAGTTGTAGCTGCAGTCTTTGACCGTTTCATCACTTCAAAAAACAAAGAGATTTTTAGAAGGGGTATTTATTCTTTGATATATTTTTGTCAAATGATTTTTGAAGTCAACGGAGCATTTTTTGATTAAAAAAAAATTAAAAATTAAATATTTTTTTATTTATAAAATAATGTAGTTTAACCTAATAATTAAAGTTATATTTTTAAAAATAAACTGGTAGGTATGTACTGTTTTCCCATTTTTCCGAAACAACGCAACACAGTATTGCTATTATAAAAAAATTAAATATTGTTCAACTTTAAATAAATACAGTACAATTTGATTAAGTGTTATTGCCCCACCCACTTTACTGTCTCTAACAGATTGTTATTTTCTCAAACATTTATAGCTTTTTTTAAGGAATAAAATATGTTTAAACTGTAAAGTTATGAATGCAATTTTTGAACATTTTATTAATTCAAAAGATAAAGAGTTTTTCAGAAATAGTATTTATTCTTTGGCATCTTGTTAGCAAATGACATTTGAAATCAACAAAACATTTTTTGATTGAAAATTTTAAAAACTTTTTAAATTATGATTTCATAATCTACTTGTGAAGAAAAACTTTTTTTGTATTCATTATTAGTATTGCTAAAATAATGTTTAAAAGTTATTTTAGTAAATCGTTGATGACAGGGTGTCATCCATATACCGTAGCTTTCAATAATTACGTATTTATCAAAAGTGCAATAAAATACTACTTAATTTTATAAAAAGTAGTATAATTCCATTAAACTAAAATTTCACAAGTTGTTTATGCCTATATGAACATTATTTAGTGTCACCAGCCGTACTAAACGAAAACCTTTATTGAACTATCCTAAAAATCTACATTTAAAAAAATGCATCATTTAAAGTAATTATGCAACAATAACAAATAAAAGGCACACAATACTAAACTTCATCTATGTCACGGAAAGTGATCATTTACTCAATAGAAGTTGTTCCTTTTCAAACCCCTTTTTGTTGCCTCTACTCCGTAAACATTTTATAAATAATTTATCACGAAAATGGAATTAGATTATTGTTTACCTTTTGTTACAATGTTTCAAATTGCTGTTTTTTATTAAGACGACAAATACTCATAAAAACGTGTTTCCTATTTTTTATAATGTTAAACAGACAGGGAAATTCGTACATCAGTTAAATATATTAGCATATTTTGTTATTTTGCAATTTTTAAATAACTTGAATTACGTTATTTGCAAGGGAAAGAAACAATACAAAACAATTCTATTGGTTTATTATATTTACAGTTTTATTTTTATCAAAATTCACAATAAGTTTTGGTGAACATGGTCGAAAGTGGGCCTTATTAATAAGTTCATTTTTTTCATTTAAAAAAAAGTAATTATATTAAATAATATGAGCTATCAATAGTTACAATTCATTGTTTCTTTCAGTTTTTATAATTGAAAATATTAAAGTGTAAATAATCTTTTTTTTGCAAACAACGTAATTTAAGTTATTTAAGCACTTGTAAAATAATAAAATACGCTACAATATTTAACTAAAGTACGAGTTTCCCCGTCTGTTTAACATTGTAAAAAATAGGAGACACATTTTTATGAGTAATTGTCATCTTAATAATATACAGGGACTTCAAACTTTGTAGCAAAAGGTAAACAATAATCTAATTCGATTTTTGTGATAAATTAATTATAAAATGTCTACGTAGTAGAGGGAACAAAAACGGTTTGAAAAGAGACAGCTTCTATTGAGTAAATGATCACTCTCCGTGACATTGACGATGTTTAGAATTATGTGCCTTTTATTTTTTATTTTTGCATAATTACTATAAATAAAACATTTTTTAAAATGTGGGTTTTTAGTACAGTTCAACAAAACTTTTTGTTTAGTAGCGCTGGTAACACTCTGAATAATATAGGCATAAACATAGGCATAAACAACTCGTGCAATTTTAGTTTAATGGATTTATACTACTTTATATAAAATTAAGTAGTATTTATTTTAATACGTATATAATCTAGGATGAGCAACAGCCGGTTATACTTAAACCATAAAGTTCTCTCTTCGTTGTATTACAGAACTAACATTTTTCTATTTAAAAAATATTTTGTGGAATTAAAATTTTTAAAAATTAACATTAATATATTGTTTGAAACTTTTTCAATATATCTAATGTATTGACGAATTGTTAGTAATTACATCTTCATATAAGTCTAATTATTAATAATATAAAAAAATTCCTAACAATAATAATAATAATTAATATAAATAACCATAATAAAAATAAAACTAGCAATAGTATTATTACTAATAAAAATAATAATAATAATAATAATAATAATAATAATAATAATAATATTAATAATAATAGTAAAAATAATAATGAAATAATATTAATAATAATAATAATAATAGTAGCAATAATAATAGTAATACTAATAATAATAATACTAATAATACTAATTCTAATAATAATAATAATAATAATAATAAAAGATGCGTCAAACATATTAACTCCTTTGTGGTCTACACTGATGCATGAAACGAGTGAATGCAAAAATCTTTTGTGTACTTTGCAGCAACTGGTTTTACGAATCCTGCTTTGGATTTTTTCCCTCCCGTTACTCAAAAAATAACAAAAATATTTTTTTGATATTAAATGCAAGAACTGTTTGTGTGACATCGAATTTTAACATCTCCTATTTTTAGTAAATTATAAACCAGACACAGCTTTTAAAACTGTTAACAAAGCTAATTCTATGGTAGATGACGTCTTGTCTAAACTAGATCATCTAATTTCCTTCGGTTTCTATTTACAACAAATTTTAAATATCGCGTTAAATAAACTTAATAACTTAAGAGATTAAACAACTAAATTCGTTTAATAAATATGCTAATAACTCCGCTTAGTTTGGATTAGAAATGATTCAATCTAGCCAGTCCTAAGCCTGGATAAAGGAGGAGGGTTTGAGCGCAAGGT
>JAKXYG010000689.1:0-17500 GCA_025895645.1 Cardicola forsteri
CTGGGTGTATGCTTGCACCCACCCGCCGTAACGAAAGTCCAGTTATACAGTTGTGCACTCAGTTTCTGCTGTTATTAGTCTAAATGCCCATCAGCACTTGGTCCAGGATGCACTACGTGGAAGACCAACAGTCAGTAATATTGCTATCATTGGAAATTGAGACTTTATAAGCATTATTGTGTATGAGCATTACTCAAATCCTCATGATCATTAGCATCCGGGTGATGTTGCCACTGTTTGCCAAAATTGTTAAAGTTATCTTTCTTAGCGTTAAGATACCTTTCAAGTATTCTGGGTGTATGCTCGCACCCACCCGCCGTAGCGGAAACCCAGTTATACCGCTGTATACTCGGACCCTGTTGTTATTAGTTTAGAAGCTTATAGGTACCTAGTTCAGGATGCACCATGTCGTGGATGAACTGTTAGCAATATCACCATTATTGGAAATCGATATTTTATAAGCATTACTCAAATCTTTAGAATCATTGGTATTCCAATAAAAATAATTAACATTGTAATCATACTAATAATAAAAATAATTATTATAGTGCTAATTATAGTAATATTAGTAGTAATAATAATCATAATAATAAAAGTAATACTAATAAATATAATAATAATAATAATAATTATTATTATTATTATTATTATTATTATTATTATAGTGCTGTATACGTTTACTCAATATATCGTTTTGAAAATATACAAATTATTTTGCTGAAGTTGAATAATGTCTAATCAAGTGAAAAGTAGTATGAGAACTTTTTTCTGCAAACAGTTGTATATATTGAACTAATTTTGATTAATTGAGTTGAATTATTATTGAAAAAAATCGCCCTATTTTTGGATGAAAAAACACGTCTTTTGTGTGTATGTTTATTTACTACATTTTTATTTGTAAGTAGTATATTGTAAAAATGCAATTTTTTTCTCTTTTATCAACAGATTTATTTGCGTTTTCATATGCCTCCAATTTAGTGTGTTGTCAACTTTGAAAGGTTACGAAAAAATTGCCAGTGTTTTCTTGTTCTATCTTGTAAGTTTTTGTGTATGGATGGACAAATTATTGAATAATTTCGTTACTATGGTTTGCACTGTTGGCTTTTTTTGACACGCGTTATTAATTTGTAACACATTTTAATTTTATTCTAACAGTGTAATTGTGGTCAGAAACAGTTCAATAGGAATTAATTAATTTTATTATTAAAATTGTCGAGTACATTAAATAATTCTTAACATAATATAGCATTAATCCCAAGTTGTAGGGGGGGGAGAATAAATGACGTTTCTTGGCTAGAAGGCCGCTTCCTAGCGACGACATCAGGAATTAACGAGACGACCTTCTTTAAGATTGACGCCGGTTGACGGATTCATAAGCCTAACCGGTCACATATGGTGAATAGATACATTGAAATACCTTTTATCACTGAACGGGAATCCAGTAAAATCCCAGTTATACCGCTATGCACTCAGTTTCTGCTGTTATTAATCTAGATGCCTGTTGACGCCTAGTCCGGGATGCGCCACATGGAGGATAAACAGTCAGGAATATCACCATTATTGGAAATTTACACTTTATAAGTATTACTCAAATTCTCAAGATTATTTGTATCCTTAATTCTTAACAATCAATAGATAAGCGTAATATAAATGCATCATAAGGTTCCTGTTTACAACAATAGACGAGACCGCCTGATTTTTGTCCGGGTTATTTCGGTTAATCCAAGATATTTGTATACCTTTGAAATACCCTGTGTTTATGTTTGAATACATTTATCGAAATAGGAGCCCAGTTACACCGGCTTGTGCTGTGTTCGTTTAGTTCGGGATACGCCACGTCAAGAATATCCCTATTAATAGAAGTTGAAACTTTACAAGCATTACTCATATATTACTCATATCTCTTGATCTATTAATGGACAAATTATTATAAGTTGCCAGATTTAGCATTAGATTGTGTAATATCCAAAATAATTTTTATATTTTGTTTGTTTCGGCAAATGTATTCATTTTAAAAACATGTATAACTAATACGAAACTAATTTAAGAATGTAAAACTACTCGGCCTAGAGAAGATTAGAAATGATTTAATCGAGCCAGTCTCAAGCCTGGGTAAAGGAGGAGGGTTCGAGCGCGCAAGGTTAGCAACCTGGTCTAGTGTAAAACATCTGCATTGCTACAGAAGCAATAAGATAATGCTATTCCGGCATGACTCAAATGACAGAGTTGAGTGAAAGCCAAAAAAAGACCAATCTTCAATTAAATAAAGATTCTACGTTTACCGCCCGAAAAACTAACAATGAATGATGGCCATAAAAAGGTAGGGTTAGATTACAGAAAACGCGTCCAAGATCTATTTAGAAATATCTAATTGAAATGGATGTTTCATGGAGGGTCAAACAAAATTGTTGGCAAAATGTTCGAATACATGGAATCATTTTATTGCCTCATGTCTTCGTTTTAAAGTGTGAGACTGTTCTTTTTAATGTTACCGTTTTCTTGATGCCTCATGACTCTTTTAAAGCAAAAGGGTTTATAACAATAACTTGCAACTAGTTGTATTTTCTATTTTTATAGGAAACATTTATGTTATTTTGGTTCTTTTGTGAATACTGCATCCGCGTGTGGAGTGCTGGATGTCGATCAAGATATCAAACATGGCGCGGACGTTTAAGATTTATGCACCGGCCATTTTGTCTTGTCGGTAAGTGTGGTGTTTTTATGGCCATGACCTTGAACAAAGTACGACAAATTAATTTGATTGGTTGAATGATTCAAGCTTGACTGACAAATAATTAATCCTCCAATTGCATGCTGCTTTCAAGGTCATACGATGGAGACAAAATAGAGCATTTTGATTGAATAAAAAATTAGAGTCACAGTATATGGATGAGTTACTGTCAAAATTAACACATTGTAATTGATTGACTTAAACATATCAGGTTTACGTACGTTTTACTAAAAAACTCTTCAAATATTGTGTTAGCGATACTAATAAAAAATAGATATTTTTACATATAGTATTACCAAATGCTTACTTAGACAAAAACTCAGAATTTACACATTTTTTTAAATGTTTGCACGATAAACATCTTTCAACAGTGGAAATTTTAACGAAACCAAACGTGGGCCCACATTTTAGTGCCGGTGGTGGGATTCGAACTCCGATGGTCACCGAAATCCAAATTCGAGCGCTGTACCGCTAGACCAAGAAAACAAAAAAACTACTGCTTTATTTGCTTAAGAATAAATTGTATTACATACAAAATTATGTACATTTAGTAATTAATACTAATGTTTCAAATTTAGTAGTTTAAAGGGTAACTATAATTTCTTATAACTTTCTTTCAACGCTTTGATAGAAATGAACCAAATTATTAGGATAATTGTATGGAATTTAATTGTTCAACATATTATTAATTTTTTCTTTAAGCGTGATTTCATTTTTTATAGTATGATTTAAGATAAATAACAAATTATATATGTATATATATATATATATATATATATATATATATATATGCAGGGACTAAGCTGGGCCCTGTCAAAATTAGCACATTGAACTTGATGAACTTTTCTCATTTCACTTAAGCATATTGGATACATCAACATTTTACTAAAATAACCATAAAACATCACTTTAGCAACACCAATAATTAAAACAATAAAAATATATGTTTTTACAAATAGCATTACCAAATTCTCGCTTAGACAAAAAAACCCAGAATCTACACATTTCGATAAAAAGACTACTACATTATTTGTTTAAAAATAAATTTTATTATGAAATACGTACACATATAGATAATAGACATTACCAATTTTACAAATTTAATAGTTCAAAAAATAACCATGATTTTTTATAACTTCTTTCTCAACGCTTTGGATAGAAATAAACCAAATTATTAATATAATCTTGTTAAATTCGATTTTTCAACACATAACCAATATTTTTAAAGCGTAACTTAATTTTCTATCGGATAGTTGAAGAAAAATAAACAAATTTTCAAACTAGATTGAAGTTCGGGCTGTATGAATAAAATTCCGTTTTTTTTTCTAGTCGAAGAATATAATTTAATAAAGTAATTAATTTGCTATAAATGAAATAATTACTTTGTTTGAAATTATTGAAGGCTATTTATCTAGAAAAAAAGTCAAAAAAAAAACCCCAATTAACTTCAATCATTGATAATCCATATTATTTTGGTAAGTTAAATCAAAAATAGATAAAAACTTAGAGATAATTGACACAAGCTTATCTACTGAGTGTGTATATATAGTGTTTATCTGTTATTGTATACATTCGCCTTTATAAGTTTATTTCTTGAATGTTTTAAAAATTATAAACAAACACTCTTTACAATGGTTAACAAAGTCTCAATTTTCAATGATGGTGATATTCCCAAATTGTTCGTCCTTCACGTGATGCATCTTGGACTAGGTGCCAACAGGCATCTAGATAATAACAGCAGAGATAGAAAGTACAGTGTTTTAACTTGGCTTTCGCTACGACAGATGGGCGCAAGCATACACCCAGAATACTTAAAAGGTATCTTAAGTTATATGTATACCATATGTAGCCATTTGGCTAAGGGAGATAATAACCCTGACAAAAAATTAGGCGGTTTCGTCAATCTTTGCGAACAGTGGCGACGTCACAAGAATGCTGTCTACAAGCCAAGAAACTTTGTTATTTCTCTATGTTGGGTTGCGTTTATCAAACCATCGGCTTTCATCATCATCGGGGATAATCATCCCCCACCGGTTATTATCGCCCAGCGTAGACCAAATAGCAAAACGTTTGCAAAAACGTCAACTTTTACAACAACACTTGCAAGGTGTGCTAACATTTAAGGTCAATTGCATCCCGAATTAAACCCCTCCAGTGATCCCTATTAGCTACAAACGGTAAGCAAACGGACGCCCAATTAAGCAATTCATTTGGACGCGGGTTTAGCATAAATAAAAGGACTGAGTTCGCGTGTCAAATTTTCCGTTAACCACCTGGCCTTCTTTTCTATCTGGGATGGGCTTCCATAGCTATTTTGGCTGGATGAGTGGGCAATCTACGTAAAATATGGTCAATCCATTTCAATCGTTTATCTCTTATTGTGCTAGAGATACATGGGGCCAATGAATGTTAAGTGACTTACAAATATTTGGGAATGGTCGAAATCTAGGATAATCCCGTCGGCTTTCATAATTGTTCATTTTAAAGATTAAAAGTTTATTTGAATTGAAACTGTGCTTTCAGTTGCTTACCGTAGTTTAACGAAAAAATATTCTCTTGTTATATTTTGCCATTATTGGTGTACAAAGGCCCAAACTCTTCTCTTTTCTCAACCAGACATGTGATCAGCTACAATATATTTAGATATAAATATATCCTTATTGTTACATTTAGCATTTTTAAATACACAAAAGTAATTTACATAAAAAGTCAAAATATGAAATAGTATAAAGTTGTACAATATTGATTTTTTTTTAAATCAGATGTAATTGTTATCGTTGCGAGTATCATCGTTCTTTCTATGGGTACAGACAGTCAACGTTTTGCCGCTAGTCCGCTAAGAGGTCTTCGTTTTTTTCAAATACTTCGCATGATACGAATGGATAGGCGAGGCGGTTCTTGGAAGCTGTTAGCTTCTGTTGTATGGGCACACAGACAAGTAAATTAATCTTTTTTTAATGTCCTACTCATGAGTAGTTTAAATTATAAATTATATTTTATTCAACAAAAATAAAAATATTCTTTGTAAACTTATTGTTTTAGGAATTATTCACCACCGTTTATATAGGATTCCTCGGTCTTATATCTAGTTCATTTTTAATTTATTTGGTCGAAAGAGATGTCAACGAACGCATTACGTCGTATGCTGATGCATTGTGGTGGGGTGTGGTAAGAATGTGTATTTATTTTTTCAATTTGGTTGGTAATCACGTGGTCATCTCTTCACTAGTTTCCATAATTAGACGGCATGGAAAACGATCAATTTTGATGGTTTGATAAGCGTCACAAACGTAGAAGAATAACGAAGTTTCTTGGCTGGAAGAAGGCATTCTTGTGACGTCGCCAATGTTTGTAATGACTGACGAGGCAGCCTACTAATTTGTCAGGGTTATCGCCCTTAGCCCAAGGGCTTAAAATACCTTTTAAGTATTCTGGGTGTATGGTCGCACCCATCAATCCCTGCTGTAAATGAGGAACAGTCAGGAATAGCCCCATCATTGGAAATTGATACTTTATGAGCACTACTCAAATCCTTGTGGATCATTAGCATACCTATCTTGAAAACGGTATTGTTTTAATTGACAAAATTATTATTTTTAAAACACAACATGTACCACAAACAAATAACAAAAGGCAAATTTTATATTTACTTAAAAAATTATAAAAGTAAGACGTATTCGTTCTATAGAGCTTCAAGCCATATTCGATCAATAAAATCATGTTTTTAATTCCTTTTTGCCCTAAAAATATAGAATTAATGTCTATTAGTTTGAATGTTTTACAACAAACATCTTTCAGCAGTAGACATTTTTGCGAAGCCAAATGTAGACCCGCATTTTAATGCCGGTGATGGAATTCGAACCTCGATGCTCATTAAGGTTCAAATTCGAGCGCTGTACCGCTAGACCACCCCGACACTTATTGTTGTTTTGTTTAGCAATATTAAGAAAACCAAGTTGCTAACCTTGAGTTCTAATCTCAACCCAACTTGGCGCGCAGGCTACGGCGGAGTTACTTACACCAATACAAAAAGTTAAATTATTTAAATTAGACAAGTGTTTATTTTTTTATTTTTTGAAATTGATAAACATTTGTCGCATATTTAACACTGAATTAAATTTGACCAGAATTAGTTTAGTAACTGTATGTTCGTCCCATACAACAGTGTGGTTTATATTTAGTGTGTTTATTGTTATTATTATTATTATTATTATTATTATTACTATTACTATTACTATTACTACTATTATTATTATTTGCATTATTATTATTATTACTATTATATATATATATTATACAAAACCCTTTTGCTTTAAAAATAAGCATGGAACAATAAGACAACAATTACAACAAAACAACAACAACAACAATAACAAAGTCTCGTTGGCATTGAAGATTCTGCAAATCGAAGATTGAGCTTCCTTTCGGCTTTTACTCAACCTTGTCACCTGTGTAACTCTGTCATCCAGATACGTGCAATCACTTCTTTGCCGTTGTTTGCGCGCTCAAACCCTCTTCCTTTATTCAGGCTGAGACTGGCTAGATTGAATTATTTCTAATCCAAACTAGGCGGAGTTATTATTACTATTACTACTACTATTATTATTATTATTATTTATTAATTTATTGTTATTATTTTATTTACTTTTACTATTTGATTGTTTTACGGGAATCATTTTTTAGCAAGTGGACATTTTAGTAAAGCCGATCGTAGGCCCCCATTTAGTGATGCGGTTTGAACCCGTGCTTACATAAAGTCGAGTTGAGTTGTGTACCACTAGATTGTGCCGGTTTGTTTATTGAAAATACATGTCCAATTATATTATTCGTTATTGGTTCAATATTTAAAAATACCAATAATATGTACTATATAGCTTTAAATTTTAACAATAGCACTATTCCTTATTGTCACATTAACGTAGTACATTCTAAACTAGGTGCATCTAGGCCCTTGGATGGAAACAAGAGGGACACAAGAGTGCACAGTGGTATAACCTTACTTTAACGGCTAAATGCAAGCATAGATCCATAGACCTTGAGATCAAGGTGTAATTGTGCATCTAAGGGAGATAATTTTAGTAAAATTTTAAGAGGATTTGTCAATTTTTGCAAACAATAGTGTAATGACAAGAATTCCATTTATGTTTTAATGTTTTTTAATGTTTTATGTTTGCTACTTTGAATGTTTGCACGAGAAACGCATCTTTCAGCAGTGGACATTTTAGCGAAGCCAAACGTGGGCCCGCATTTTAGTGCCGGCGATGGGATTCGAACCCATGTCCACCAAGGTCCGAATTCGAGCGCTGTACCGCTAGACCACCCCGGTATATATTAGCCCCTGAGCAAGTGACAGAGGCTGGCAAAAAGTTCAAGTATTTGACTTTTAGTCAACGGCTATTACCATGCAATAAATCACACGAGCAAAACCGTGACGGTTCAAACAAGAAATTGTATTATATTTCCTACGTTGCCAATACTTATAAAACTCCAAACAAAAATAACAAAAGACGTAAACTGTGAGATGAATTCATTTCGTATATTCTCTTCAGTCACAAACATATAAAGAATCAGATATATATATATATATATATATATATATATTATATGATGTAATTAACTTAACATTTATAACTATACATACATACACATATGCAACATACATATGTTAAGTCCACGTTAAATTTAATGAAGTTACAAATTGTTTTTGTGCACACAAGATAGGTTTTGATGTGCGGATGTACACAGATTCAAGTGTTTTTAACATATTAACAGTTTGAGTAGTTATCAACCAAGTGACGTAATATTGACGTGTATGTATGTATAGTTATAAATGTTAAGTTAATGTTAAGTTAATTACATCATATAATTTTATATGTATATATATATATATATATATATATATATATATATATACTGATTCTTTATATGTTTGTGACTGAAGAGAATATACGAAATGAATTCATCTCACAGTTTACGTCTTTATTATTTTTGTTTGGAATTATAAAGGGAACCCAATGCTTTAAACTTATAAAACTATTGCAAATAATCGTTTAATATATATATATATATATATATATATATTATACAAAACTCATTTACTTTAAAAATAAGCATGAGGTAATAGGACAATAATTACAGTAAAACAACAACAAAGTCATGTTGGTGTACAATCGAAGATGAGCTTTCTTTCGGCTTTCACTCAACTCTATCATCTGTGCAACTTTGTCATGCAGATACGTGCGATCACTTGCTTGCCGTTGGCTGCCGGGATTGAGTCCTCTTGTATTGTTTCCGTACCAGTACACTAGGCCAGGTTGGTAACCTTGAATTTAAACCCTTCTCCTTTATCCAGGCTTGGGACTGGCTAGATTGAATCATTTCTGATCCAAATATATTATATTACAAATTATGTAATGCAAAATCAAATTCTACAACATTAGGTTAAATACGTAGAGATCTCTACATTAAACATTTTGAAGACATTCTAGAAAGTAATTAATATTACTTAAAATATTACAAATGTATAGCTATTTTTATTTATTTTTATACATGTGTACATATTTTATAATATGGATTATTTCTAAGCAACTAATATTTTAAATGACATCACTTTTGTCTTTGATCTAAATTAGAATTTTATAATAATGATAGTGGTGTAAAATATTATTTTTAATAACATATTTTACTTATACTGCCAAGATAATGTTTAACAAATGTTTGAATACAATTTAGATGTGTTTCATATAATTAAATAGCATCAGAAAAGCCAATGAATTATAGGGTATTGATTTTGACAGCAGCTTATCTACTGTATATTATTCAATAAAAAGATAGTGGCAAATATCAGACTAAGTTGCATATATGTAGTCATAGAAAATTAGTGTAGCGCAGCCATTCGAGAGCGAAGTCGTAAATGGGAGGAATCGTAGAATTTAACCAAGTGACTGCTTTCATCTAATCGAAGATTGAGCTTCCTTTCGGACTTTTATTCAATCCTGCCATCTGGATTGTACTATCACCTTTTTGATGTTGATTTTTCTGTAACAATATAGATTGTTTTACAGGGTCAGGTTGCTAACTTTGGGCTTAAATAGTCCTCTTTTATCCAGACTTAGGACTGACTAGATTGGTTTATTTACGATCTTCTCAAGGCAGAGTTATGCTAGTTGTGTAATGATGGCGATACTTCAGTTGTCCTACTTCCATATGATACATTCTGGATTAGGTACTAAGAGCATAGCGGTATAACTGGACTTCCGCCGTAGCAGATGGGCGCAAGCATACACATTCTATTCTGCTTTCACTTCTTTGCCGTAGTTTAATACAATGGTGTTCTCCTGTTAAATTTCTTTAAAAATCAGTTTCACAAAGGTTAAGGTTGCTAACTCTTCTATTTTTTTAAATCAGATTTGGGACAGACTACAGTAGAGTTAACACCTAATAATCATAAATGACAGCAGGATCCGAGTGCACGGTGGTATAACTGGGCTTCGACTACAGCGGGTAGAGGCGAGCATGCACTCAGGATGTTTAAAAGGTGTCTTAAGGTATACGTATGTTGATTTCCCTGACTGTTCGTCCTCCACGTGGTGCATCCTAGACTAGGTACCCATAGACATGTAGAGTAATAACAGCAGGCACCGAATGCACAGCGGTATAATTGGGCTTCGATTGCAGTAAGTAGAAACGAGCATGCACTCAGGATACCTGACAGGTGTTTTAAGGTATACATGAGCTAAGGAAGACAAGGGTGACAAAAAATAAGGCAATCTTTGCAAAATGTAGCAACGTCACAAGGATGCCGTCTACCAACCTAGAAACTTTGTTTTTCTTGTATGTTTGTGTAACGTTTATTAAACTATCAATTGTTTGCTGTTCTATAAATGTGGAAAATAATAAAGAAGTGACCACGTCACTAACCAAATTGAAATGAATTGAATTACGCTAATTGAATAATTATAATAATGCATGCATACAATTTTATTAGATTACACTATCTACAGTGGGCTATGGTGATACAATACCCGTTACCAAGATTGGCAAATTAGTATGCGGTATCATTTGTATTGTTTTTATTTCAATTTTTCATCTTACACCGGTAAGACAGTCAACATAGTTTTCCAATTGAATGACGTTTTAAAGTAGTTTTTCGCTTGTGTCTGTGTGTGTATTTTTTGATAGATAACTTTGTGTACTGTCGGTTACGGCGATACGGTACCCAGGACGTGGATTGGCAAACTTATAGCTGCCGTTTGTGCTGTAGCTGGAATATCCTTTTTTGCACTGCCAGCTGTAAGCTTGACTTTTATTTTATGTTTTGTGTTGTTTACTACTATTAACGATGCATGAGTAGTATTGTAAATTAATTTTAAAAATTGTAGTTTTTTGGTTATTGAAGATAGCATGATGTGAAATCCACGTTTATATGAAGTTAGCACTTTTTTATACACAATTATTATTGGCGATAAAATATTAATTATGAGTGTAACGTTACTAGGATGTTTCTGAATAATGGGTTTCCATGGAAGCCAAATTATTACCGGGATGGAAAAGAAGACCCGGTGATTAGGGAATAATTTGGACGGATATTGTAGCACGCGAAGTCAGGCGTTTTATTTTAATGCCAAGATTTTATTCCCGTTTAAATAAATAAAACGTTCGATTGCTTATCCCTTGGACTTAATAGAGATCACTAGAGGGGTTTAATTCGAGATGTAATTAACATTTAAAGTCAGTTACTTCAAGTGTACGTGCATGTTATAGAGGTTTAAATTTAGCGATTTCTTAGTAATTTAGAATACTTTAGGCGAGGTGTTTATTCCCTATGATAATAATGATGATGATGATAAAACATTAACAAGAGTTTAGTTTTTGACTTTTCTGTTAATGTTAGTTTTGAAACTTATTAATAAAAAACACTAATTTTTGAAATAATCAATACAATATTTTAATCACATATTACTAATTACGATGATTTGCAATAATTAGATAACGAATAATTATAATTAATTACTAAAAATTTAGCTTTTTAGTGATTAGTTAAAAATATATTATTCGATTATGCAATTAATGCTATCTATATATCCGTACAAATAGAATGTGTGTATGTTGGTACACCGCCCATTACCGACTTGGAATACACTGCAGTGTGCATTGGATCTCCCTGTGAAATTTTCTGGTGAATTTGGTCTGATGATCAACCCATAAAAATCAGTTATTATGTCGTCTCAAACTCATGATGCGAGGATTGTATTAAATAATGTTGTGCTCCCCGATGTAAATGAATTTACGTATCTGGGCTCTTCGGTTACTTCTAACAGTGCTTTATCTAACGAAGTAAATCGTCAAATTTGTTTAGCTGCTGTTACGTTTGGAAGACTTTCCAATTCATTTTGGCGGCAAAAAACATCATTCCAAACACAAAAATGAAAATTTTTGTCTTCATTGGTTCGCACAGTGCTTGTGTATGCAGCTGAAACCTGGACTTTTACAAAGTCATAAATCACGAAGCTTGACAAATTTGAAGCAAAGTATCTCAGATACATCTGGCACAACATCCATTTTGCATCCTCCGTATCGAGGGATTGGACGGAAAAGATCAGCAACTGTCAAATTCGAGATGACCTCTAATTTCACGATCTTTTTTCATTGGTATTGCAACAACGAAGATTGCGCTGGTTTGGACACGTTTTTCGTCAAAATTCTGATGCAATCTCACGTATTGTAGCCTTGGCTTGTTTAAATGCCGACTGGAAGAAAAGGAAATATAGTTAAAAACGTACTTGGATGAATGCTGTTTGGACTATCTTCACACCATGTTGGTCGGGACCTTATCTGGGAAACAATTGCTAAATCAATAAACAGACACATCTATAAACCGCAAACAATGGAGAGGGATTATTCGTGATGCTATGCGAATTGGGAACTAATGAAGATGTGGCTTTACTCCACTAACTTTCGTTGTTGTTGTTATTATTTATAATGATTGACTAGGAAATCAACAACTGATAACATAAATTCGTAATGTTAGTACAATTAGTAAAATAGTTAAATGTTTCTTTTCAATTATCAATTTGTATTATCATCCAATAAACAATTATAAATAATAAATTTACAGGTCTAAGGTCATCCACCCGTAGCTCAGTGGTTTAAGGCGCTGACCTGACACCAGATAAAGCGTGTAAAAATTTAAAAGGTATGCAAATAAGGATGTCAAACAGCTGTACAGTGCTCCTGGTTGACTTAAAAACCTAGTAAATTTATTATTTAAGTGAATTTGACCATTCTAATATAACAATTATTAAAAAACGATTGTAATTGCATTCCGTACATTATTTGGAAAATATTATTATTTATTACAAAAGGGTATTTTGGGAAGTGGTTTTGCGCTCAAAGTTCAGCAACATCAAAGAGAAAAACATCTTATTCGGCGCCGAGTGCCAGCTGCTACTCTAATCCAGTCTGTTTGGCGTTTGTATGCTTCCGACGTACATTCCAATTCTGTTGCTACATGGTCTATCCACTTAAAACCCGTGAAAAGCAATCAATTGTAAGTTATCGTGTAGACGAAACGAACTATATTCAATGTTGAATTTGTTGGTACGATTTGACACTATCACACGACAAATTGTGTAAAATAAATTTATTTTGTAATAATAATAATATTTAGTATATGTAGATAAAATGAACCTCATTATTATTAATATAATAATAACAATTATAATAATGATAATAATAATAATAATTACTATCAGTGATATTATCAGTTATTATTTTTAATGTTATTATTTCTATTAACATTATTATTATTATTATTATTATTATTATTATTATTATTATTATTATTATTATTATTATTATTATTACTATTACAATTATTATCACTAATATTGCTGTTATTATAATTATTGTTATTACAATTATTATTACTATATTATTATTACTATTATTTTTATTATTATCATTATTATTATTATTATTACTATAACCATTATTATTATTATTATTACTATTATCATTATTATTATTATTACTATTATTGTTATTAATAATGTTATTAGTCTTACTATTACCATTATTATTAGTATTATTATTATTATTATTATTATTATTATTATTTATACTATTACCATTATTATTAGTAGTATTATTATTATTCTTACTATTACCATTATTATTATTATTATTATTATTATTATTATTATTATTATTATTTATACTATTACCATTATTATTATTAGTATTATTATTATTATTATTATCATTATTATTATTAATATCATTGTTATTATTATTATTATTATCATTATTATTATTATTATTATTATTATTATTATTTTTACTATTACCATTATTATTATTATTATTATTATTATTTTTATTATTTTAGCGATTCAATTGAAAAATCTTCTAATCGTTTGGGTCGTTTTACATCTCGGAAACAAAACCTTCATGTTCCATCGCAAAGCATGCACCGTGGTTCTAACTATCTCAATGCTCCTTTGTCCCCAATGCGCACGTTGTGTCGATTGCGAAACTTGTCACCAATGCGTTCCTTTTCATCCGAGCTTAATAACACCGCCAATATTCACAGTAATCCAAACATAATTATGACTACAGACACGAATGTGACAGACACCTTCAACAATAACATTGAGTTGAGTAAAAGTTCAAAAACTGCATTTATAGGACAACAAAAGAAGCATTTAGGCCAACTCTACACTCAGTACGTATATTTCTATATTTAGTGCAATATAATTGGCTAGATAATAACCAATAATAATTAGAGCTGTCTGTTGATAGGTTAATTACTATTTGTATTAATTAAGATTTCATTGGTTTATATTTTCAACCAATAAGATACATTTAATGTTTTAAACATAAAAAATTGTCAAAATGTTTGTATTTAGAAATCAAAAATATTGCCCAAATAATCTGTCTATAGAATCGTGTTCGGATACATTTCTCGAAGAAGAAAGTAATAAAATGCATAGTTCCATATCTGATCATTCTAATAGTAATGTTAATCCTTCGCCCATTCCACAAACAAGCAGCAAAAATGAAAAAAGTTTACGATTAAAGTTTCGTACACTGGCACATTCGGTTCGGTATGATAGTGCATTTGCGCATGTTGTACCGATCTCCTTTCCCTGCACGAAAGACACGTTTTGTGCATGCAGATTGCATTGTAAAAGTCGTTCCTTTTTGAAGCGTATTATTGTGTTTTTTTTTAAATAGATTTTGTGCCTTTATTACTTTTATTTGTAAAACCAAAATAAATATAATGTTTTAAGGTTATATAAAGTAATAATGATGCTAACTTTATATTAAACATTTTAAAAGTAGCTTTGTGAGTTAATAGATTATGTTAAGTTGTCTCCGAGCTAGTGTGTTGATACAACGCTAAACTCAAATTTGGGTAAGGACTAAATGTAGATCTTTGCTTGCTAAAGTTGTTTCCCGTAAAACAACAAAAATAATTTTTATTCATTCACTTTGATTGGTAACGTGGCCACCTCTTCATTATATGCCGTACCCATATGGCATAAGTGTAATAAATGTAGAAGAATAACAAAGTTTCTTGACTGGTAGACAACATTCTTGTCACGTCGCCATCGTTTGCAAAGATTGGTGAAGTCGGTTGATATTTTATCAGAGTTATATCCCATAGCCTAAGGGCTGTGTTGTCTGTAAGTTTTTAATTTATTAAAGGAAAAAGTCAACTTTAATAACTGGACAACTATATAATTATGGGATTTGTTAAGAATACTGTTGTTGAACTGACACGCGTTTATAAATCATGTAATCAATGAAAGGTTTTTCAGTATGATGAATTGTGTTTGTGTTAATCTTAGTTTTTTACTAACTAATGTTTGAAATATTAACAAAGGCGAATTGTGTCATGTAGTTACTAAAGTTAATTGGACATTTTTGCATCGCTACCTAGAGTTACATATTCTTCCTCATTTACTGTATTTCCATCATTTATGAAGGATCGCCATTTTTAATTAGATTCCTCCATTTGGTTCTACAACGAACCAGGTATTTACTGCCGCAAACACCACTCCTTTATCCAGGCTTAAGACTGGATAGATTGCTTTGTTTTTAATTGTTACTAGAGTGAATTTTTAGAATTATTTATTATTATTACAGTAGTATTATATCGACCAATAAAAATAAAAGCTTTTAATGATTGGTTAAATCATCTACTCACTATAATCACCAACCAATAGAAATAATCTGACAATTCTAAAATAAAAATAATCCCTTAAAAACCCATTGATAAATATAAGCAAACTGTGCTATGTATGCAAGGACATATATGGTAAATTCCTAGTGAAAGGGTTCTCTCATTTGCTAAACCGGTAGTAACGTAGCAGCATTTGAGAACACTGGACAATTAGCATTGATTAGATTCATTATAAATAATAAATTTACAGGTTCAAGGTCATTTATCCGAGTTCATGTGTGCCGATAATTCCAAATAAGGATAAAACAGCTGTACAGTGCTCCTAGTTGACCTAGTGGGTTTATTATTCAAGTGATTCTGACAATTCTAAAAGACGGACTTGTCCCTCGTTGTATATATATAAAATATTTACTAAATCTACGTGTACCATTTTTGCATAAAACAATACAATAGTTAAAATTCTGCGTTTAAATTAAATTGTCAAATAACTTTATTTCGATTAGTTCCATTGTAATTAGCAGCAATAACAACAACAAGAAACATAAGCAGTAGAGCCATTTCTTTATCAATTCCCAATTCGCATGGCATTCTGAACTTATATGCAAAGATATTGTCAGATGTAAATTGAACTTGGAGATAAACAAAGTTTCTTGGTTTCCTTTCGAGGACGCCAGTGTTGACAGGAATTTGACAAGACGATAGTCTATGGGGGGGGGGGAAATTGGGGGTTGGACGGATCCACAAGCCTAACCGGTTATATATGACCCTGAGATACTTTTTAAGCATTTTGGATGTATCCTTGAGAGGGAGTTCAGTAAAAGCCCAGTTATACCGCTGTGCACTTAGTTCCTGCTGTTATTAGTCTGTTCATAATGCACTACGTGAAGGAGTAACAGTCATCAATGTTGCCATTATTTGCAATTCAATTTAGAAACGAGAGTTGTACTCATTCAGTCTTATCTGCATCCACCAACCCTATCCCACCCACCTTTTTTGCATTGTTTACAAAAAATTATTGCATGTATATTAACCAAAAGATGTTTTTCAAAACAAATTTGTTTATTTTTCGTTTTTAGAAGTCATGTCAATTTAGCTACAGCAGATTCGCAAAATTTTAGCGGAAATGGTTTGGACAGTAGTTTTGCTTATGCCGATGATGGTATGTATTTGGTGTGTGCTTTTTATTTAAAATATCTGTTCATGCGTCCGAACTTCGTGAACAGGGATGTTGTGTGAACTTGGAATGAATAAAGAGGTGACATTTTCATCGACATGTGTTATGAAAGAAGGAGTCAATAAGGTAGATGATAAAACCAACCAAGGGAAAAAGAATTAAAAAAAATCCTATTGATTAACCTCCGTGAGTGAGTGTAAGTCATGTTGGTGCATCCTTCTATCAAAAGGGAATTGTTTGACCTTGAAAATGTAGATAAGGTGGAAAAATCAATATTTACATAGCACTATACGATTTGTATTACGTCATTGTGCAAATTTGGTCACACTTTTTGAAACTTTTCCATCCCCAACTTGTGACTAATTACGGTAGATGATAAAACCAACCAAAGGAAAACGTTGCGAAA
>JAKXYG010000689.1:22500-50571 GCA_025895645.1 Cardicola forsteri
CGGGTTTACATTTTCTATTATTTTTATTTGGAATTATAGAGGGAATCCAGTACTACAAAATTTTTTAATTTTAAATGTTTTTTAACAGGATACATTGGGAAAAATAACTTAACATTTTACTTCAGCAATAACATTTAACTTACACATAACATTTAAAAAACACACATTTTGTAAAAATCCTTACTCTTAATAAAAAGTTGTTGTTTTTGTTTTGGCATTTAATACTTAAATTAATTAACACGTAATTAAATAATTACTTTGATTTGCATCTTATTATTAATTGATCTTAAATGGTTCATTTAATTAGTAAACTATGTTGTCAGGTTTTAACAAACAGAGAAACTGTGGCTTAGTAAAAAATCCAAATTTTTTTTTATTATTGTAATAGTAATTAGAAATAAAAATTTAACATTTATATTATTATAAGAAAACTAATTTCAACAACAGACCTCCTTAAATAACTAAGTAAGAAATATGTTATTAGAATTTATATACAAAAAAAACTAAAAAAACAAGTACTTATTACAATGAAAAAACACTGCAATAATTTTCAAAAAAAAGAATAGAGAAAGGATGAATAACGCTCCAATGGACGTGTAGCGTGACGTGCGCCTCACCTCGCGAGTGTTTTAAATAAAGCTGTTTGTATTTAAAATAATTAAAAAAATATATTATAAATGCTAAAATTATTTTTATATATTTAATTTAAAATTTTAATATTAATAATTACTTTATTTAAATTTGTTTAAATTGCTTATTTATTATATATATAACGTTATTCCGATTTAAATGTTCTATGAATGAAGTAACTTGAAGTGAAGTAACTTGGTTGTATAACACTTAATACGTGTTTATATAACAAGTATTTAACTCGCTATTTTACAATGCATTTTACAATTATGAAACTTTAGTGTTTTTTGGATTATTTTCTATTCTAATATTTAACATGCATGTTATTATTAAATATTTTATTTTACACTTCAAATTTTATTTCTTGATTTATAATTTTTTTTAGAAAAAAGTAATATGCAATTTATTTTTTGATTTGTAGTTTTTAAGTACTTCGTTTTTAAATTTTAGTGTTAGTTGTTTACTATTAGTATTATTGTTATTATCATTATTATTGTAGTAACCTTAGATACTTTATTAGAAGTGGATTGAGAATCTTGAAATACAAAACATTTACTCTTGATGTAAGCAGAGATTGCCAGAGACTAATATAAATTAATTTTATACAACAACTGTACATAAAAATATAAAAGGTAAGGTGAGGGCGCGTCACACTACAAGTCCATTGAAGCGTTATTCATTTTTCTCTCTTCTTTTTTGAAGATTATTGCAGACTTTTTGCATTGTAATACGTAACATGTTTTATTATTATTTTTGCTCGTTTTCCATAATTTTTAACTTCCACTATCTACCTTGATTGTCTTAAGTTCAAAGTGTTTTTTTTCTGTGACTAATCCCACTTTAACTTACCATCAATTTTATATTTCCCTCTGAAAATTTGAGAACCGGGTACTAAAAGGCGCTTTGGTTTATTAAACTCGTGCACAATCCTGAAAAGTAACAGTTGTGAAAAATGTATTATAAAACCATTAAACTATATAGCGTCATATCTATTGTTTATGTTATTATCACGTAGAGCAATCTCTAAAATACCAGAAAACAGTAATTGATATCTGAAGAAAAATAATTGTAAAAATGTGTAATCTATCTATTTATAAAGCCTATTCCAAACGAAAAATATAAACAAGTCATTATTTGATGCATTTATTTTAACTAAAATGTTGGAACACAGTAACATCAGATTCAGTTACGTCACCAACCAAATGAATGGAGAGTGTTACAACCTTATTGAGGTTTATAATCTTATGTGGCTTGTTGATTCTGATCGTTATACTGAACGCAATTTATTGCCCTGGAAGGGTGATATACGACAGATAAGTCTAGGGTACATGTCAGACTAATAAACAGATATTTTAGCAAAATGTTTGGGTTGAGAACGTTACTCGATTTTTTTTTGGGGTTGGCTATTATGCCCACATAACTTGTCATTAACTATTAGTCTATATGGTTTAACGCATTCATTTCAGGAACATACTAGATTGAGAAATTTTGTTTTTGAGGACCTATTGATTTACAATTTTAACAAATGAATTAAAATGTCTATTTTCTAAATTTTAGTTTAGTAAGCCTGTCATCTATCGCGATGTATCGTCAATTTTACTAGATGGCTGAGTCACCAACTGTCAGACTTCCATGGAATTTGCTGAACCCGGGCTCCTGTTCAGGAAGATACTGCGGTCGCCTAACTAATACAAGCGAATGTACGGCTTGTCCGTGGGGCTATCGTTCCCAGTCCACATCTACATTGGACATTTGCCAGCCTTGTTTGCAATTTCTTCATCTTTACGACTGGCTTTATTTGGGATTTATGGCTTCGTTACCAGTCCTGTTTCAACTTATCTGCCTAACTAACGAGCTACTGGTGAATATAAAAACGGCCAAACACAATTATCGGTTGTCTGCATTGAATCGTCCAACGCCCAACTCCAGACATCCGACATGGTGTAGTCCCCAACTCCAAATATTGATATTATCCCTGACGTGCATTTGCATTCATGTGAGCTCGTCGCTCATCACCATCATCTTATTTCCACCTATCGGAATCTTGGACTTGTTGCATTGTCCTATAAGCCATTTGGAAGACTTTTACGCCCCACTGTTTTCGGCTGGCGGGTGTCTATACGAAGTAACGTATCCATTCATATCCATCGTTATTGTTTACTATTTTGTCAGCGCTCTATGTTGTACACCCATCTATCCTTTCGTCATTTTATGTATTCTCAATCGGCCCAAATATTGGTTCACGTACATGTACTACTTGTTCTACGCCTATCCCATTTTGTGCCTAATCCATTGCCTGCTTTCGGGTATTCTCTATTTCACATTCCCATTCGTCCTCATATTCCTGGCATTTGCCGACTCACTCTATCGATTTCCTCTGCTTTTCGACTACAATATCAATTATCCCGATTGCATTCCGCGTCCTGCATTCCAAACGGTGTCGGTTTTGAAATTCGGTCTGTCCAATCCGATAAATTTGTGTTTGCCTATTGTTATCAACTGCTCGTGTATTGCCTATGGCCTAGTTGGCTATTTCCAATCGGTCAACTGCTATGTGATATTTTGTCTATTTCCAATTACATTCTACCTAACGACACTGCCTTTCAGCCATCCAATGGCGTCGATAAACAACCGGCGGCTTGAATCTATAGTGCAAAAACTTATGGAGAAAACACCGCCTCCCAAGGCAAATGATGACACGAATTGATTTTCCAATTCATTCCTTACTTTTCTTTTTTCTTCTAAATAATGATTTATATTTGAAACCAATGTGGTTGGTGGCATAGTCACCATTCCTATATATTTATATGGCATATTAATGATAAAATTTAATTCATACTTATCTCACTTTTATTTTCTAAATGATGATTTAGAATAAAATATATTTGAAATAAAGTGAGTTGTTGTTTATGGTGACATAATCATCTCTTCACTGTTGTCCATATGAAACGATCGGTTTCAATGGTTTGATAAGCGTAACAAACGTATTAACGAAGTTTATTTTCCTGATGGATGGCACCACCGTCTGATTTTTTGTTAGGGTAATATCCCTTAGCCCTTGGTGTATGCTTGAATCTACCCGTCATAGTGGAAGTTTGATTATACCACTGTGCACTCGCATCCTGCTGTTATTAGTTTAGATGCCTAGGGGCACTTAGTCCAGGATTCATCATATGGAGGAGGAGCAGTCAGAAGTACGACCATTATTGGAACTTGAAACTTTGTAAGCATTACTCAAATCCCCACTATAATTAGCAAGATAGGACGGGGCCCATTCACATGCCACAAAAACCAAAACAATTACGGGATATGTAGTAAATGGAATATATATATATATATAATGGTCAAAGTTGACATAGCAATTCACATTCACTCGAAATGAATACAACACTTGAAATTATTAAATATTGTATTTGATTGTTTTCAAAAAATCATCAACAGGAAAGACAATCGTCTATTATATATATATATATATATGTATATAGTTGTATGTGTGTATGCGCGCTCAGAGATGGTGACAAAGCAGTCGAAATAAAACAGTCATATTAAAATGAATAAATCAAATAAAAAAACGATTGACCATTCTCAATTGAATGTGACACACGAAGATGGCACTGGTTTACGGATTGGGTCTGGAAATGAAAATAATTGGGATGATTTTTTTAATGTTTGCTACTTTGAATGTTTTACAAGAAACATGCCTTTCAGCAGTAGACATTTTAGCGAAACCAAACGTGGGCACGCATTTTAGTGCCGGCTATGCCGGGATTCGAACCCCGATGTCCACCGAGGTCCAAATTCGAGCGCTATACCGCTAGACCATTTTGGTTGGTGACGTGGTTACCTCTTCATATACAATATTGATTTCGATAGCATGATAAGCGTAACACAAACGTGTAGAAGAATAACAAAGTTTCTTGGCTGTTTGTAGAGATTGATGAGGTCGCCTGATTTTTTGTCAGGGTTATTTCCCTTGGCCCAAAGGCTACATATGGTATACAAGTATACCTTTAGATACCTTTTAAGTATCCTGGGTGTATATTGACACCCACCAGCCGTAGTGGAAGCCCAGTTATACCGCTGTGCACTCGGACCCTGTTGTTATTAGTCTACCTGCCTATAGGCACCTAGTCCAGGATGCATCACGTGGAGGACGAACAGTCAGGAATATCACCATCATTGAAAATTGAGACTTTACAAGCATTACTCAAATCCTCAGTATCGTTAGCATCCCTTTAAGATACTTTGAGTGAATGCTTGCACCCACCAGCAAAATCGGGAGCCCAGTAATACCCCTATACACTCGATCTAGATGATTATAGATACCTAATCTTGGATGTACCACATGGTGGAAGAATCTGAGACCGGGGTGGTCTAGCGGTACAGCGCTCAATTTGGACCTGGTGGAAATGGGTTTGGAATCAGTACATGGGTCCACATTGAGCGTTCACTGATGAAAGATCGGTTTTCCGTTAAAAATAAAAAAATAAGCATTACTCAGGATCAAATGAACTTACATCGAAGCTTTATTCGCGTAGCGATCATCCGGCGCATATGCCCCTCCACCGTCCAATGGGGTTGGTGGCATCATGGGGGGAGCACTGGATACTGGCGAGAATGAAAATAGGAATTGTAATTGGTTTGGGTCATTGAATTTTAATAGAGATCCAGTTTTTAAAAATTAAATCAAAACAATGGAAACTATGCTTGATCACACACACACGGGGATACTAATGATCCTCAGGAATTGAATAATGCTTATAAAGTTTCACTTTTCCAATAATGGTGATATTCCTAACTGGGATTGAATGCAAAGTGGCATAACTAGTCTTCCAATACGGTGGCTGGGTGCAAGTATGCATTTAGGGTACTTAAAAGGTATACCATATGTAGCCATTGGACTAAGCGAGATAACCCTGACAAAAAATCAGGCGACCTCGTCAATCTTTCCAAGCAATAGCACCATCACGCCGTCTATCAGCCGAGAAACTTTATTATTCTTCTACACATTTGCTGCACTTATCAAGCCACCGAATATGGAAAATAATGAATAGTTGACCGCCAACCACAATGAATGAATATTATACAACTCTTTAAGAAATTAGTGCAAACATTCAAAGAAAAATGTAATCTAAATTGTTTAATTTTGTAAAAAAAATAAATATTGTGAATTGAAAATAATGTAAAGAAAATTTAATAGTTGCTTTATCTTTAGAAATATTTATTTTAAATTGTCGATAAGTTAGTGTAAAACCTCCTTCCACATAAATGTGGATCATAAGTTGCATAATTAGATTTCTATTGATTTGTGTGCTCAATTTCATTAAAAATGAACAATGTTTGAAAGATAAAATTTGGACTTCAGTGCACAACATTCAACTATGCCACAATACTAACCAAAACTAAAGTTGAATTACTCGAAAATATGTTTAAAAAATAATTTATTAAATTTTTTTGATCCCATTGTCCAAACTTACGTGGGTGCATCTTGGATTAGGTGCTCAACAGGCATCTAAACCAATATGAGTAGGGATCGAATGCACAGTGCTATAACTGGTCGTCCGCTTCGGCGGGTGGATACAAGCATATACCCAGGGTGCCTAAAATGTATCACATGTACACATAACATAACAGAGTCAGATAGCCTCGTCAATCTTTGCGAACAGTGGCGACGTCACAAGGATGCCGTCTACTAGCCAAGAAACTTCGTTATTCTTCTACGTTTGTTACGCTTATCAAACCATCGAAGTCGATCGTTTGCTATGCTGTATAAATATGGAAAATAATGTGTAGGTGATCATGTGATCACCAACCAAAATAAAGGAATGGAAAATGTTTGATCCCACGTATTATATATGACGTATGGTGTAAGTATACTTTTCAAGTACCCCACCGCTAAAGTAAAAACCGATTTATACCGCAGCGTACTTGGTCCCTGTTGTTATTAGTCTAGATGAATGTTGGCACCTAGTCCAGGATGTACCACATGGAATATTTACAGTCAGGAATATCACCATCATTGGAAATTGAAACTTTGTGTGGGCATTACTCAGCATCCTCGTGGATCATCAGCACCCACCTCCCACATTCAATGCATATAACACTGTCCAAACTTACGCGGGTGCATGTGGGGAGCCATCGCTGATCTGTCGACATTCGCAGGTTGACCGAAAGCGGGTGCACCCGAAGTTGCCGAAGGTATTGCTGGTAGAGGAAGGCCGCCGTTGTAATAATTCGCTGAATAGAACGGACTGGCGCTGTAGTAGCTATTTTGATCGAACTGTACAAATTGGAAATGTGGAGTAGAGTACATTCTTTCGGTCAATCTTACACCATCATCAGGGAATAAATGATCACAACCCGGCAAAACATCAACTTTTACAATGTGCACTTAATCAACGATACGGTTGAGACATGTTGACTTTGTAAGTGCCAATTACATATCGAATTAAACCCTTCCAAGAATCTTTATCAACTGCCAAGAGTGCTTCGTCTAATGAAGCAAAATCGTCCAATTTGTTGTTGAGCTGCTGATGCATTTCAAAAACTTGCCAATCCACTTTGTAGGTGAAGAAATATCAATCCATTGGTTCGCACAGTGCTTGTGTACGAAGCTGAAACATGGACTCTTACAGAGTCAGAGGTCGAGAAGCTTGACAAATTTGAAGCAAGATGTCTCAGATACATTTGGCACAAAACCCATTTTGCATCCTCCGTGTCAAGGGATTGGATGAAACACGCCAGTAACTGCCAAATTCGAGATGACCTACAATTTCAAGATCTTCCTTCACTGGTATCGGAAAAACGAAGATTGCGCTGGTTTGGACAGTTATTATATATTATATTCTCTCTCTCTCTCTCTCTCTCTATATATATATATATATATATATATATAATTGTTGATTGTAAATGTTTGGATGGAAAACGCATTCTTCAACAAGAGGACATAAAGACCAGTAGATTAAAGTCCCACCACCTGCCCACTCAATGCGGGCCTTCGCCAAATATACACCCGCGTCAACCCTAAAGAAGATCGCCTCGTCAATTCCTGTAAACACTGGCGTCGTCGCAAGAAAGCCGTCTTCGACCAAGAAACTTCATTTATCCCTCCCCCAAGGTCATCTCGCATCCGACAACCTTCTCGAGAAGTTATTCAAACTTGGCATGAATGAAGGGGTGGATCTTCCACCAAATCACAACAAAAAAAGTTGGTGGCAGAGCCAAGTTTGCATTGCATCCCAAATTCCTACGTGCCAAGAGGTTGTCGGATGAGAATTGAACTTGTTGGAGGGGGGGTAAGTAAAAATTCTTGACTAGGCCGCTTCCTTGCATCGATATCAGTGTTCACAGTATGATCTCCTTCAGGGGAATTGGAGGTTAATGAATCCACAAACCTAACCGGCTTGACATATAATCCCAGTTGTACCGCTGTTATTAGCCTAGATGCCTATAGGTACCTAGTCCAGAATGCACCACGTGGAGGAGCAATATCATTACTCAAAGCAACACCAGTTTACCTGTTTGTATTTCTAACTCTGTGTGACTTGATGTGGGAGCGTATACATTTACTATACCTAAAATTAAATTCCCAGTCTGAAAACGGGCGGTCATAATTCTAGAATTAATAGGGCACCAATCAATAAGAGAGCTTCCGTCGCACAAGTCCCTGAATGACGGGTTTCTTGAACACATAAATATTAACATTATGACGGTTAGAAGCTCAGCAGCAACACAATCTTGCGCAGCCAGTACTCGACAATGAGCGCACGTTCCATGAGCCAACGTTAAGCGGACATTTTGGTTTAATGGGCAAATCCCAGATTTAATAACCAGTGCATTATCGCGAGTAATATTCACAGAGCAGGCAGTAGCGTCGCGAGTCACATTCTGCCTTGTTTGAGCTCCGAGAATGGTGTTTTTGAATTTGGTCATCAGTTTCAGCCCTGTTGACCACGGCCTTTAATTGATTTTTGTGAGAGTTTCAGTTTACCTGTTGAACGGGACCGCCAACAAGCCTGACTGAATTGCCATGTTGGGGCGATGGTACGCCGGGCATGTTGCTTGTCGAATAGCCCGGTTGCTGATATTGACTCTGATCGACGACTGGTTGGCAGCCATACGTCGGATTGGCCAAGTAGGCCGCCTGATGTTGGGCGTGCTGGTGGGCCATGATGTCGTGATAGAGTTGAAATGCATCGACAACTCGCTGGTTCAATTCGCCCAGCATCAGGATGCGTTTGTCGACCAATTCCAGTTCGGGGTCAATTAGGGGACCCATAGCCAAGCACTCGGCTTCCAGTTGGGCTAGCTCGGGTGGATCAGGTCGAAACTGGCCTGGAAAATCAATAGAATACATCGATTTTTTATAGGCAATTTTCAAAGCCGCCTTTCCTGACTATCTGTTCGATGTAGAAATGGCTGGTGATAATGTCAAGGGTAATGTTTAGTTCGAGACTGCTTATTTGAAAAAAAACCAGTTCATTCTTTGTATGGCTTGGCTAAATATGGAATAAATTTTACATTTTCATCGACTGATTGTATATTGTCATTAGATTTAATGAACTAGTTACAAGACTCATGTTTCAGTTAAACATGACAACGTGTGCGATCATCTTTAAGTTTGCTGATTAAACCTGACTACGGGATGCCAATGATCTGAGGATTTGAGTAATGCTTATAAAGTCTCAATTTCCAATAATGGTGGATTCCTGACTGTTAGAAGTCCTCCACGTGGTGCATCCTGGACCGGATTCGCCCTACAGCATCTAGACTAATAACAGCAGGGTCCGGTGTACAGCGGTATAACGGCTTCCACTACGGCGGCTCAGTGCAGAACATACCCCAGGATACTTAAAGGTATCTAAAGGTATACGTATACCATATGCTTAGCCTTTGGACTAAGGGAGATAACCCTGACAAAAAATCAGGCGACCTCGTCAATTTTTGCGAACAGTGGCGACGTCACAAGGATGCCGTCTACCAGCCAAGAAACTTTGTTATTCTTCACGTTTGTGTTACGCTTGTCAAGCCATCGAAATCGATCGTTCTACATGTCGCATAAATATGGGAAATAATGAAGAGGTGACGCCACGTCATCAATCAAAATGAATGAATGAATATAGTCGGTTAGGCTCGTGAATTCGTCAATCCTAAAAGAGATCGCCTTGTTAATTCATACGAACATTGGCGTTGTCGCAAGGAAGCGATCTTCTATCCAAAAAACTTCATTCATCACCCCCTCCAAGTTCAATTCGCATCCGACAACCTTGTCGTATAGGGGATTCGAGATGCTATTCAAACTTGGAATGAATGAAGAGGCGGCTGTGCTACCAAATCATGATGTCATACTATATTGATAAATCAAAATCCAAACAGCTGTGTATCAACACAGCCACTTGCCTGTTGGATCAGCCTTGCTAATAAGTTGCAAACATTCGTCAATTTTCCTTTCGTCCAAAGTCACTGCTTTCACAGCCACCCGTTGATCGTCAACTGCCAACCGACTGGCCTCATCTTTGTCGACTGTCGAATGCCCTTTCGTCTGGCATTGCGTCACAAATTGGGCCGGAAATAGACCTTCCCGACCGTCGTGCTGTGTCTTGCCCAGCCACCAATTCTCGTCCGAATCGTTCAACACTGCGATAATGTCGTCGGCGCGGAAACTCAGCTCGTTGTCTTCGACTGCTTCAAAGTCGTAGACGGCGCGAACAAGTCGAGAGTTTGAAGGAGCAGTTGGTGGAGGAGGAGGAGCAATGGCAGTGGTGTTTGGGTAGAGAGAATTGTACGGCGTCGAAGAAGAGGCGTTTGGGTTGGGGTTGGAAGGTGCTACGACGGGTTTGGATTCTTTTTCTTTGAGTGACATGGCAATGGCTAAATGTTGAATGCAGACGGTGGATTCAATTCATTATCGATTGTGGAATGCTAATGATCACGAAGATTTGACTAATGCTCAAAAAAGTTTCAATTTCTAATGATGGCGATATTGCTGACTGTTCGTCCTCCACGTGGTGTGCATCCTGGACTAGGTGCCCATAAGCATCTAGACTAATAACAACAGGGACCAAGTGCACGGCGGCACAACTGGGCTTTCACTGGACTCCCGCTCAGTGAAAGCGTGCTAGCATACACTCAAGTGCTTAAAAGGTGTCTCAAGATATCCTTTTATCATATGTGAATCCAAGTGCATAGCGGTATAACTGGCTTCGGAGGATGTGTACAAGGCAAAGGTATACTTATACAATTAGGAAATATCCCTGACAAAAACAGGTGGCTTTGTCAATCTTGTTTATCATATTAAGCCGTATACATATGGACAATAATGAAGAGGTGACCAACCCATTTTGGTTACTATTATTATTACTACTATGGCTATTATTATTATTATTATTATTATTACTACTACTATTACTACTATTACTACTACTACTACTACTACTACTACTACTACTGCTACTACTACTACTATTATTATTACTACTACCATTACTATTATTATTATTACAATCATCATAAACACTTCGGCATTCAACACAAAAAATTGTCAACGAGAAACGTACATGGTTCGACTCAATTAAACAAAATTAACAGTAAAATATATGAATAAATAGAAAGACACAACAGAACACGACCTACCTTGAGCCAACTCGTTTTCTTCTCTCAAATCGTTCGTATTTTTTCTGCTTTGTTCAATTTTGCTAATCTGCCAAAATGGAAAGAAAAATTCCTCAGTATTCGATCCCAATAGTCAACAGAAAACGGACATTTCAGTGGAGCCCTAGGTGAAAAACCGCCGATTTCGTCGAATGAAGTATCTTGGCTACAAGACAGCTTCTTAGCGGCGACGCCAGTGTTCACAGTAATTGACAAGGCGGTCTTCTTTCGGGGTTGACGGATCCACAACCATAACCGGCTACATATAGTAAAAGGATACCTTTTAAGCATCTTAAGTGTATGCTAGCACTCACTTAATGAACGGGAATCCAGTGAAAGCCCAGTTATACCGCTGTGCATTCGGTCCTTCCTGTTATACTAGTCGAGATGCCTGTGGGCATTTTAGTCTAGATCATGTCCATCCAGTTTGCCCCCACCTCACCAACTTTGGGTACTTTCCTAGTCACTATGATGGAGTAGTCCAGCGGTACAGCGCTCGACTCAAATCCGGGTAGGTGTGGGTTCGAATCCTACAACTGACACTAGAATGCGGGCTCGATGCGTTCGGCTTCGCTAAACAATGTCACCTGCTAAAGTGTGCATTTTCCGCAAAAAAACCATTTAAAGTAGTAAAAAATGAATCCTTGATGTTACCATTATTATTGAACACCACTTCTATAATTGCAAAGCAAATGTAAATAAATGGATCACAAAAATTTCTTAGACAATATTTTCTATCAAGTCACTGTGATTGATTGCCACGGTTGCTTACTTCAGCCCAAATGCAGGCCCACGTTCTGGCTTTGCTAAAATGTCTACTGCTGAAAGATGCGGTTGCCGTCAGAGCATTTAAAGTAGCAAACATCAGATAAAAAATATTGTCTAGATGTTTTATGGTTTCGAAGTGTTTAAGATTTTAAATCATTGGAGGTTATCATTATCATTCCAAATAAAAATACGAGAAGACATAAACTGAGAGATGAATTCATGTTGGTATATTCTTGTCAGTCACAAACATGATTCAATCTAGCCACTCCCAAGCCTGGATAAGGAGAAGAGTTTGAGCGCACAAGGTTAGCAGCATGACCTCTGTAAAAAATGTATACTGCTACGGAAACAATCGAGGAGACGCCATTCTGGCACACAACCGCAAAGAAGTGATCGCACGTATCTGGATGACAGAGTTACAAAGATGATAAAGTTGAGTGAAAGCCGAAAGGAAGCTCAATCTTTAATTTTAAAGAATCTTTAATGCCAACTTTCGACTTTGTTGTTGTTGTTTTGCTGTAACTGAATCTTATTGCTCCATGCTTTTTTGTAGCAATAGGGTGTTGTATAATATGTAATCATAATATTAATACAAATGTTACATGTTGATTCGACAGAACATTTTATATCTTCTAATAATTTTATTTGGAATTAATAAAGAACTTTAAAACTGCAGCTTTCATTGTCATTTCATTTTGATTGGTGATCACGTGGTCACCTCTTCATTATTTTCCATATCAATACAATCGACATCAATGGCCATGATAAGCGTAACAAAATGTAGAAGAATAACAAAGCTGATTGGTTGATAGACGGCATCGTTATGACGTCGCTGCTGTTCGCAAAGATTAACCAGGCCGTGTGGTCTTTTTGTCAGGGTTATCTCCCTTAGCCGAAGGGCTACATATGGTATACATATACCTTAATATACTTTTTAATTATTCTGGGAGTATGCCTGCACCCATCCGCCAAAGCAGAAACCCGCTGTGTATTCGATCCCTGCTGTTATTAGTCTAAATGTCTATGAGCATCACATGGAAGAGGAACAGTCAGGAATATCACCATTATTGACAATTGAGACTTTAAAAGCATTACTAAAATTATGAGAATTATAAGCATCTGCTCTAATAATGATAGAGAGTTCCAAAAAAAGAAAGTATTGACTCCACATACCAGAACTGCACAAAAATATATCCTATATTTCTAAATAGATGCATGCACATATTCAGAATTTTAACTCAACCTAGAGAAGATTGGAAATAAACCAATCTAGCCAAATAGAGGAAGATTTGGGCGTCAAGATTGGCATTCGGCAATAAAACAAATTCACGCCCAAACTATTTAATGCTTCAAATAGGAAAATTGACCAGAAACAGCAACCCTTCATGAGAGAAGATACATCCAGAGTTTTGAAAAAAATAACTATGACAATAATCAAATAACATCCACTCCATCCCCATTACAAACATAGGCATACACAAGCATCTTCGCATAGAAAACAAAAGGCGAGGCTTGTTCAAGGTTAAGTGGAAAACATAATCCAAATCACCATAGCAACAATAAAAGACAAACTTTATAATTAAATTCACGATAAACATTCATTCATTTTGGTTCGTGACGTGGTCACCTGATCATTATTTTCTATATTTATATGCTTATTATATTGAATATATTTATATTCATTAACATATGACCTTCTATTTCATTTTGATCCCATTATTTGTACTACTACTTTTTTAATATTTTGATCTTATTATTTTTTACATTGATGGTAAAAATGTATTTTACGCTGAATGTATCTCTAGTGAGATATTAAAGCTTAATAATAATAATAATAATACTAATAATAATATGATCAATTTCGATGGGTTAATAAGCGTAACAAATGGAAAGAATAACAAAGTTTCTTGACTGGTAGACGCGGTATCTTGATGACATCGCCACTACTCGCAAAGATTGACAAGTCAGTCCGATTTTTGTCAAGGTTATCTCCTTAGCCCAACAACTACACAACTACCTTGAGACATCTTTTAAGTATCCTGGCTGTATATGCTTGTACCTACCGCCAAAGCGGTAGCCTAGTTATGCCGCTGTGCACTCGGACCCTGCTGTTATTACAGCCACTGAATAAATTAGTGATAAAATTCGGAAAAAATTAATATAAATTAATTTATTATCTCTAATTATTTTTTAGTAAAAATAAATATTAAGAATTTAAAATAATGTAAAATATGTAATAGATGCTTTATATTAATTTAGAAATATTTATTTAAAGACGCTCAGTCGGCCAAAATAGCATATTTTAAAAACAGCAGTCATATAAGCCGCCTGATTTTATGTCAGGGTTATCTCCCTTAGCCGAAAGGGCTACATATGGTATACGTATACCTTTAGATACCTTTTAAGTATCCTGGTGTATGTTCGCACCCACCTCGCCGTAGCGGAAGCCTAGTTATGCCGCTGTGCACTCGGACCCTGCTGTTATTAGTCTAGATACTTTGAGGCATCTAGTCCAGGATGCACCACGTGGATGACGAACAGTTAGGAATATTACCATCATTGAAATTGAGACTTTATTGAGCATTACTTAAATCCTCATAATCATTAGCATCCCAATTATTATCATCAAATGGAATTCCATATTAAAAATACTATCTATCATTTTATAAATATCCTTTTGGTTCACACACACACAATATATATATATATAATATATATATATAAATTGTTCATTTTTTGTTCAACACAATCCGAATAAAAACTCAATCTTCAAAACCCAAACTTTAATAATAATAATAAAATTTTAAGCGACAGAAAGTCCAATCTTCGATCAACTCAATCTTGAAAGCGGCAAATTTAATGTCCAATGTAGTATGGAACAATCTTGCCTATTGCCCCACATGCTCTTTCGAGCGAAAGGCTTTTGAAATCAATCAATAAGTCAATGGACAAACAAGAAGGTGCCCGTATTTATGTTGTAGTACTACAATTGAATCCTACTCAACTACGTGCCACCTCAACTCACATATTTTTCCGTAATCGATTCCTGCACCAGGGCTCCATGTTGCATCTTGATCCAGCTGTACAAGCTAGCTGCCAATCTGGAAAAAAATTGACATTAATTGCAAAAAATAAAACATACGCCAATTCTGAATCTTGTCTAAATTCTTCGCTCCACTTTTCCAAAACTTCAATCATCTTCAAACTGGGTACACGACTAAGTAACTGACAAAGGAAAATACACAATTGAAAAACAACAACAACAATAACACGTTACTACTTTAAATGTTTGCATGGGAAACTTGGGCCCGCATTCAGTACCGGTAGTGGGATTCAAACCCATGGCCATCCAGGAGGGAAACCGACCCCTACTTAGCGCGTCCACAGGTGACGGATAGTGGGATGACCTTTAGCAATAAAAGTTAGCTGTGAATAAGGCTGTGCCAAATAAACAGCCGTGGACCAAACGGATACTCGGGCGTCACAAGATCGTCAACGCGTTGACAAGAAGGCAACAACGGTTATCGGTGTCACCAAGCAGCCCTATTTAGGGATAGTACTGTTTTCTCCACGCAGAGGGGGGCCTAGAAAAGGTAGTTTAAAAATTACTCGTCTTCTCACCAGGTTGGCTGGCCGTGGCTAACTGGCCTATATACTCGCAATCGAAACTCTCACAAAAATCAATTAAATGCCGTTGTCAACATTCATTCGTTCATTCTGGTTGGTGACGTGGTCACCTCTTCATTATTTCCCATATTTATACATGTAGAACGATCGATTTCCGATGGCTTGACAAGCGTAGACAAACGTGGAAGAATAACAAAGTTTCTTGGCTGGTAGACGGCATCCTTGTGACGTCGCCACTGTTCGCAAAGATTGACGAGGCCGCCTGATTTTTTGTCAGGGTTATCTCCCCTTAGCCCAAGGGCTACATATAATATACGTATACCTTTAGATACCTTTTTAACTATCCTGGGTGTATGTTCGCACCCACCCGCCGTAGCGGAAGCCCAGTTATACCGCTGTGCACTCGGACCCTGTTGTTATTAGTCTAGATGCCTAGGGGCACCTAGTCCAGGATGCACCACGTGGAGGACTAACAGTCAGGAATATCACCATCATTGGAAATTGAGACTTTATAAGCATTAATACTCAAATCCTCAAAGATCATTAGCATCCCCTACTCAAAATCCTCAGAATCATTAGCATCCCCAGGGCAGATACTGATAACCAATTTAAAAACACCATTCTCAGAGCTCAAACAAGGTATAATGTGAGCCGCGACGCTACTGCCTGCTCTGTGAATATTACTCGCGATAATGCACCGGCCATCCAGGTTCGTGTCGAGCGCAACGCTAAACCCGAACTTGAGTGCAGCCACCGACATCAAATATGGGCCTACGTTTCCCATAAAACATAAATAAAAAAATAAAATTAACAAATTAAAATTATTTCTATTTTAAAATCTCCTTTCTAATCAAATTAAAATTTCAGTTTACAAAAATTCAATAATAATAATAATGTTTATGTGGTTATTTATTCATTATTCCTATAGTTGTAAAACAATCAACATTGCTACTACCGAGACCAAACGTGGACCCACGTTTACAAAAATTCAATTGCCATTAATGATGGCATTCCTAACTGTTCCTCCTCCGCGTGGTGCATCCTAAACTAGGTGCCCATAGGCGTCTAAACTAATAACAACAGGGTTCAAGTGCACAGCGGCATAACTGGGCTTGCACTACGGAAAATGGGTGCAAGCGTACACCCATGATAATTAAAAAGTTTCTTAAAGTAAGTAGCCGTTCGGCTAAAAAAGACAATGGTGACAAAAATATCAGGCGTCCTCGTAAATGTTGACAAACAGTGGCGCCGTCATTAGAATGTCTGCCAGCCAAGAAACTTCAATATTTTTTGTTACACTTATCGAGCCATCGAAATCGATCGTTTTGCTATGCCGTACACAATATAGAAATAATGACGAGGTGACTAAGCGTCACCAACCAACCACCCGAATAAATGTTTCCCGTACAACATTGAAACAATAATAACAATAACAGTAATAGTAAAAAGACTCACAGAAAAATTCTTTTTAAACGTTTGTACAAAATCTTTGGAAGCAATTTCCCGATTGAACACCTTGCCACAATTCTTGCTGCATGCATCAATCAACTGGAAAAAATAACAAATGAGGGGGAGAAAACAAACCTACCGTAATAGCTCGTAAAGACACGTTGGAATTTTGTGAAACACCCCCCCCCCCCCCCCCCCCCCCCCCCCCCCCCCCCCCCCCCCCCCCCCCCCCCCCCCCCCCCCCCCCCCCAAAAAACTTACTCGTTGATCGCATATTCTTCGCAAATTTTTAAAATTAAATCCCAATTGTCTTGAGTGAGTTTTTCTGATGTGCATTTTTCTGTAGAATGAAAAAGAATATGTATTTTTAAATTGGTTGGTGACACACCGACTCCTATGAACCAACAAGTACAACAAACGTACAAGTATAACAAAGTTTCTTAACTGATAGATGAAATCATTGTGGCGGCGCCATTGTTCACAATGATTGACAAAACCGTCTAATTTTCTGTTGGGATTATCTCCCTTAGCAAGCAACTTGTAATGCGCACGTCAAGCAAGCGTATAGCCTGCAAGTCAGTCGATGCCATCTACTTGGAATTTGCAAAACCTTTTGAAAAAGTACCTCATGATCTACTTTTAGTTAAGACAGGATCATTTAGGATAAAACCAGATATGTCCATTCTAACTTAGACCATTGACTTTCTATCTAATCGCTTCCTTTAAGGTCGGGATGGAAACAGACTTATCCCTTCCTTGTCATATTACGTCAGGAATCATCAAAGGGTCGGTATTAGGTCCATTGTTATTAATTCTTTTTATCAGTAGTTCAAGCTAACATTTTGCTTTATGCGGACAATGTTAAGATCTGGGGCTCCAACCCATAAATATTGCAAACTGATATTTCTTACATTTATAAGTGGACAACTGAGAATTCGTTTCCTCTAAATCTGTCCAAATGTAAACACATTACCTTTGGAAAACCATCTGGTAATGTTTTTACAACTGTCTACCTATAGAAAAGGTTAAATCTATATAGGATTTATGAGTTTTAGTTGACTTCACTCAACTTTTCTAGGTATTATACTAAGGCTATTCACACGTTACCGGTTACCTAAACCCTTAAAAATAATTTAGGTAACATGTCTCCCAATTGTGTTCGTTTATTATATATGCTTTATATAAAACCGCATCTTAGGATGCTAATAATCTTGAGGATTTGAGTAATGCTTATAAAATCCCAATTTCCAATGATGGTGATATTCCTGACTGTTCGTCCTCCACGTAGTGCATCCTAGACTAGGTACCCCTAGGTACCTATACTAATAACAGGATCCGAGTGCACAGCGGTCTAACTGGGCTTCCGCTACGGCGGGTGAGTGCGAACATACACCCAGGATACTTAAAAGGTATCCACAGGTATACGAATACCGTATGTAGCCGTTAGGCTATGGAAGATAACCCTGACAAAAAATTAGGCGATCTCGTCAATCTATGCGAATAGTGGTGACGTCACAAGAATACCGTCTACCAGCCAATAAACTTTGTTATTCTTCCACGTTTGTTACGCTTATCAAGTCATCAAAATCGATCGTTTATATGTTGCATAAATATGGAAAATAATGAAGAGGTGACCACATCACCAACCAAAAATGAATGAAAATGAAAAGACCGCATCTAGAACATTGTGCCCAAGTTGCTGCTCCCATCTTCGAATAAGATATTCACAGTTTACAAAAGGTGCAAAGGGCAGTCTCTAAATTGCCTAGCTCTTTCAAGAATTTGCCGTACCAACACAGGCTGCTCTCTTTCTCTCTTAAACTGTTTCCCCTAAGCTATAGACGGCTCCGAGGTGACCTCATCTTGGTGCATTAGTTCATCTCTTCTGGACCACTCTTTCCTTCCTGGAATAAACTTCCTTCTACGATTGTTAATACTCAATCTATTCACACCGATTATTCATATGATCAATATGTTCTCTTCAATTTCTATTCAACAACGTGCTTTTGATCTATTTTCGATACTTTTATCATTTACTATCATTTATTTATTTATTTTGTTAACGTGTAATCGTTTATTTTCACGATTTTCCCTGTCCTTTTAATCTGATAATGCTAAAACATTCGAACCTCGTAAACCAATTTGTAACCTGGCTAATGAGTTTAATAATTAGAGCATTTAAAGGTGGCACAGTCATCTCTTCATTAATTCAATAGATTCTCGAATTCCTACACAAAAAGGTTTTCGGATGCGAAGTTTCTTGGCCAAGACTGCTTCCTCACTACAGCGCCAGTGTTCACAGAAATTAACGAGACGATCTTCTTTAGCGCTGACGAATTTACACGCCTAACCAGCTACATATAGTAAATAGTTACCTTGAGATACCTTTTAAGCATCTATCACCTATTCACTGAACGGGAATCCTGTAAAAGCACAGTTATACCGCTGTGTACTCGGTCCCTGCTATTAGTCTGAATGCCTGTTGGCACCTAGTTCAGGGTGCGCCACGTAGAGGACGAATAGTCAGGAATACCATAATCATAGGAAATTGAGACTTTTTAAGGATTACTCAAATCCTCAGAATAAGTTTGATTTGTTTACTGACAAATTGTAATAATAGAAAACAAATCAACTATTTGGTCACAGTGAAACATTAACAGTTCAATATAACTTCACAAAGTATAGTATTTATACCAACAAGCTAATACAAATCACAGAAATATTACGCTCATTTATTTTAAAAACCGATAATACATGTTTTTATTAATTGACCAAGAAAATATAATTATAAAAATTAATTACATTTTTATAATTCAAACTTGGTACAAATTTCTAAGTTATAATTATTTGGTATATTTACAGTATTATATATAATTACGAAATTCACGTATTATTATTAATTTATTAGGCGACTACATTATCAGCAACAATATTGGTAGTTTAACAACTGTTAAAATTATTTTAAGTACTAAAATAAAAAACAACTACAACAAAATAGTAATCAATAAACTAACCTATTAAGGCCTCCATCAGTACTACTTCCCTTCAAAAATATTGTAAAGGACGCCTTAGGATGTAGAAAACAAATATATTAATTTAATAATAAATAAATAAATAAATAAATTTACAAAATATATAATTAAATTTAAAACAAATTTTATAAAAATATTTTTTATATTTAAATTTGTTAATTATTTATTTTTATTTATGTAATAATTTATGTATTTTCTAATTAATTAAATTTTGTATTTACGTATTCTACATGTATAGCGGTATATATATATATATATATATATATATATATATGGATCCCAATGTAAAGCAATTTGCGTATCTGGAATTTTCAACAACTATTAACCGTTTATTCAATGAAGTAAATTGTCAAATTTGTTTAGTTGTTGATGAGTTTAAAAAACTTGTTAATTAATTTTGAAAAAAAAAATCATCAATCCAAACGCCAAGATAATCATTTTCTCTTCATTGGTTTGCACAGTGCTCTGTCCGACGCTGAAACATGGACACTTACAGAGTCAGAGATCATAAAGCTTAACAAAATTAATGCAAGATGTCTTAAGTACATTTGGTACAAGATTTATTTTGCATCCTATGTATAAAGGAATTAGACGAAAAAAATTATCAACTGCCAAATTCGAGATGATCTCTAATTTCACAATCTTCCTTTATTGGTATCGCGACAAAGAAATTTGCGCTGAGTTGGACACGTTTTTCGTAAAAATCCAGATGCAATCTGACGCACCGTAACTTCAGTTTAACCAAATGCTAACTAAAATAAAAGAAAAAGTGGTCAAAAACATACTTGACTAGATTCTGTTCGGGACGATTTTTACGCTATTTTGGCCTGGATTTCATCTTGGAAACAATGGCAAAGTCGTTAAAATAAAATGTCTGTACACAACTCTGAAAACCGTGAACAATGGAAATGGATTATATGTGATGCTGCAAAAACTTGGAACTAATAAAGAAGTGGTTACTAACTTTATTATTATGATACTATTATTAGTTACATAGAATTATTTTTGTGATAAGGCACACATTATTCTGTACTTAGAGTACAACGTTATCTGTTTTATCTTTTAAAAATAATTTACATCTTTTTGCATTTTTATTATATTCTTTATATTTGTTTATTTAAATTTTTTATTTTTTAACTTACTTTTGATAATTATTAACTAAATTTCCCAACTTTTATTTTACGTTTACATTTTTCAAATTTATTTTATATATTTTTATATACCTTATTCTGCATTAATATAGAAGATGTATTAAAACGGAGTATCAATAGGCTTTATCCTATTTACCTTGTATATTACTGTGTAAACATGTAAAAAAATTTTAAAATTAATGTCAGTTTGTTTATATTATAAAAATAAATAAAAATTGCTACAAAAACAACAAGATAAAGTTATTTTGGTAAACCACGGAAAAAATACAATTTTGATAACAAGTTTGGGGACGTTCGTCTGTGTTTTTTCGTCTTCCAGCTCACTAAAAGTTTATATTATTATTTTATTTATTTATTTATGTTTATTACTTTGTATGTTTTACAAGAAACATTTTTCAGCAGTTAACATTTCAGCGAAACCAACGTGGGTCCGCATTTTGGTGTCAGTGGTGGAATTTGAATCCATGCCTACACCGAGGTCCAAAGCGAGCGCTGAATCGCTAGACCACCCCGGTATTAAGTATTACGTATTAATTGATAATCATCTTAGTTTAGATTAACCGAACTACTAATATTTAAACAACTTGTCATTAACTGTTCTTCCAGTTTACGAGATAACGTATTTATTCGGAAAAACCATTATATAAAAATATTTTTTTGTAATATGTTATTTTTGCCATTCAATTGTGTGATAAACTTCTGTTTTATGTTTGTATTTTTAATTATACTTGTTTTTTTAAAGAAATATAAATAAATAATGTTCTAAATATTACTAATAAACAAATCAAATCAATAAATAATAATTTATCACATTCTACTATAGATAATTTTATTTCAGTAGTTTTGAATAGTCGTAATTACTGTACAGATATCTATATTTTGTTTAAAAAATTAATAAATATTACATCTGGTTGTTATAATACAAAAAGAATAGTAAAAAAGTAGTTCAAATTAAAATAACTGGTGCATATATTTTTGACCTTGTAGATGCGCTACATACACACATCAAAGTAGCAGCATTGTGCTAATTGTGCATAATTTACACAATTAACTCACACAATAAAGCAATACTAGCTAAATATTAATTCTTTTACCTAATATACATTTTCAAGGTTAATCAATCCCATTTTGATATAAAAATGCACCAACGTGATTCACACTTACTCACGAAGATAGATTTTTAAAATTTGTTTTTTTCGTGGTTAGTTTTATCATTTACCAAAAATAAGTGCCTTTTATAAAACAAAATATTAATTACCTGAACAATTTAAAATATAAAAACATATTGCATAATAACGCAATTATACGTATAATTGTTTATATTTAACTTACTAATTGATTTTTGTTTGTTTAAGAATGCTTTTTTAAATTACACATCCACCAATTTATATTATTACATATAGGAACAGTTTTCTACCGTTGTTTTTTAATACAACGTTATTGTAACTGGTCTCAAGTCTGACTGAAAAGCAAAAATGTTTGAGGACAACTGGTGTACGTTATGAAATTTTTAATTGGTCGAAATTCGAGTAAATTTTATTGGATGTGGATGTTGGCTCTACTTGTTCTCTGATTGGTTCATTTTCAATTGAGCTATCATTGGATGTTGTAGGTACTATTTAATGTAAAAGTGTTTGAACTTGCCTTATTTTACAATGGCATTTGTCTCTGCACCGGAATGGTCTCGGTGTCGCTATTCTAACTGGAAGGATGTGGAAAACGCTTTTAAAATACAAACCAACAGTGAGTTTTATTATTATGTATTTAAACAAAACCATGGAAATAAAAAACTGTTGTCTTTTACAGACGTACGTTTTATTAAAAACCTAAATCTAAAAGTACAGGACTGCATACAATTAGGTAATCCTATTTTTATGTAATTTGTCGTAAAACTAAAAATCTAAATTGCCCTACATTTTTTGCTGTTAGAATTAGGAATTGTGATTGTGTTGCACAGTCCAGACATCAATGTAATTGAAAACGTTTTTAGTATTTTAAAACGTGAGGTGAACAATGTTATGAGCGAGATATTGAATACGTCAATCTTTTATAAAGAAGGAAATTAAATACCTTAAATAAAACTTTATCAAAAAATATATAAAGTATTATTGGCAATATAACATTGCAATTATGGTATACAACAACAGTCGCTCTAACAATAAATCCTAATAAACAAACACATGTAACTTGTTAGAAAAGAATTTTATTGACTAAAATACAGTGCTATATAAGGAAAAAGTTTTAAACTTTGTAATGTTAACAATTCAAGTAACATTTACTTTAATTCATAACTTCTCCCAGCAGTTTTAAATCGAAGACTATCAAGGTATCAACATAATCATTTGAAACTCGATTTTTCATAATATAAATGATGTTTTCTATAAGTAATACGTTATTTTACAAAAACACAATTATTAACGGTTAAATCCGGTCAAGCTTTTTCTCAACTAGGTTTTTGCAGTTTAAATAAATCAAACCCATAGTTAATGGTAAGTTATACTCAAAAAGTGTATCTGGAGCATGATTTTAAACAAGATTTCACTGTTCCGAAGCATCTTATTAAAATACCAACTGAAATATTGTTTGTTTAGATTTTTTTACAAACTTCTTACAATTTAATCAATGGTTAATATGAATCCATATTAATAATTTTAGACACTTTATCACAACAACTGTGTAGAGAAGACACGTATGCAACTTATTTTGCAAAATATCTGTAGTATTTAATGAAATCTACATTATACATGACTCTGAAATGTTAAATCCGAAATTCGTAAAATCATTACACACATTTTTCAATTTGTCTTTTTCTAAAATTATAAAAAAGCACTGAAATCTTGTTCAAAATCATGCTATAGGATACACTTTAGAATTGGTAGTGTATTTTTTTAGTATAATTAATGATAAAACCTGAGTTCTTTGTTCAATTACATTCCGGACAATGAAATTATAAAAAGAACTAATCCTTGTATATTACACAAATTTAGTGTATTTGGTCAAATTCAATATTTACCGCCCGAAAGATTAGTGTGAACGGTTTAGGAATAGATCTAATTGAAATACATGTTATGTGACATCAAGCAATAAACGTTTAAACGCTTGGAAATATTACATTGTTCATATTTTTTAAAACGATAAAGTTTTGTGTATTGTATTGCCCCTTACAGTGGTGTGAATACTGATAATGCTGATAACAATAATAATTACAATTACAATCTCAATCAGCTTGAATACTTTCGTAGAAGCATATTCAGCGTCATAGGATACAAAAGAATGAAAAATGATAAATAAGAAAGAAAAGAAAATTTTATACAAATGACTAGTAAAAAGATAAGCAGTCTTTGAGGTGAAAACATTGAAACACACTAATTGATGTTTGGAAGACACAAAAATAGTTCATGCTTTATGAGTTCAAAGTTGGTTAAATATCTTGCCAAATGCACGAATTATGGCAAATAGTTGTCTTTGATTGGATATGAATACATCTTCTCCTTGTTTTACCAGATAAAATTGATTTATTGAGATCGGCGCGTAGGAGATGATCAACGTCCTCCATTATTCGTTTGATCAGTGGATGACAATTCCTAAGGTTCCCTCAGTTATTTTGTTGGTAATGCCTACTCACTTAGCTATTATAGTGATGCATCTTTTAAAACAAACAAAATTGTATTTTAAAAGACCTGGAAGTATAATTGGTGAGCAGTAGAGAATTATTGGAGAAAAGATTTTCTTAAAAATAAATTGCTGCTGCATATCATTAGCATATTTAAATAAACCTAAAATTTATTATTCAAGTGAATCTGACAATTTTAATATAACAATTCTAAAAACCCAGATAATCCCTTAAAAACCCATTGATAAATACAACCAAACTGTACTATATAGGCTATTAAACCTGGCAGTATGCAAGGACCTATATGGTAAAGTCCTAGTGAAAGGGTTCTCTCACTTTCTAAACCGGTAGTAACGTAGCAGCATTTGAGGACACAAGGCAGTTAGAATTGATCAGATTCATATAAATAATAAATTTACAGATCTAAGGTAACTTCATTAAATTTAGCGTGGACTTAACATATGCATGTTGCGTATGTGTATGTATGTGTAGTTATTAATGTTAAGTTAATTACATCATACAATTTTATGTATGTATATATATACTGATTCTTTATGTTTGTGACTGAAGAGGATATACGAAATGAATTCATCTTCTATTATTTTTATTTGAAGTTATAAAGGGAACCCAATGCTTTAAAGATCTAAGGTCATCCACCCGCAGCTCAGTGGTTTAAGGCACTGGCCTGATACCTAATAGGGCGTGGGTTCAAGTTCACGTGTGTGTAAAAATTGAAAGGTATGCGCTGCTAATGATTCCAAATAAAGATGTGAAACAGATGAACAGTGCTCCTGGTTAACTTAAAAACCTAGTAAATTTATTGTTCAAGTAAATCTGACAATTCGAATATAACAATTCCCTTAAAAACCCATTGATAAACCTAAAATAGACGACATTTTAGGAAGAAAAGGAAATAGTACGACCTCTTGTAATAAACCATTGCAATTATTCTTTAGAGTGGATAGCAAAGAACCACATTTATACAATAAAATATAGAACATATAGAAAAAATGTTTGCTTAAAATATTTACATAATTATATAATAACGATAACAATTATTATAATATGTATATATTATTATTATTATTATTATTGACTCCAAGATACTTAAGATCATAAATACATGTTTCGATTTAAAAAGCAAAAAAGCCCTTTCAAAACTTTATTAGCAAACACAACGACAAATCTTTCTTGTTAATTTTGTACAATTAAAATGTAATCGAAAATTAAATTTTTATAAAATATAATTAAGCATTCGAAATAATGATATTTGTTAGTAAGTAATAAATGTAACTCAACTGAAATAATGTTTAAGCAATAATTTTGAAAACATAAAATATAAACGCTAAACTCTAACAAGTAAATATATCTGCAACGTTTACATACGCACGTACGCACGCACGCATAAACACACACATACACACAGACATACTGAAAATAAGAACGACGAAAAAATTGTTGAAACCGAAACAAACATAAAAAAAACAAACATTTTTTTACCCCACAACTTGGATCGAAAAATGAGGATCTTGTTAAAAGCAGAAATTCAAATTATTTAAAATAAATTGAGCTTATTTAAATATTTCTAAGTGTGAATATATTGTGAAACCAAAAAATATTTTGTATTATGTTATTTTTGCCATGCAGTTGTGTAATAAACATCCATTTTAAGTTTGTGTTTTCAATCAGACTTGTTTTTTTCTTAAAAGTAATATAAATAAATAAATAAATAATGTTCTGAATAATAGTAGTAAGCAAATGAAGCTAATAAATAATACTTTTATCACATACTACTAATAACTTTATTTCAGTAGTTGTGAGTAGTGATAATTACTGCACAGATATATATATATAAATATTTGAAAAAGAAAACAATAAATAACACACCTGATTGTTGTAATACAAAAAGCATAGTATGAAAAAAGTAGCTCAAATTAACACAACTTGTACACTCATTTTTAACCTTGTAGATGCGCTACATATACAAGTTGGAAAAAGCAGCATTGTGCCTTGTATTAGAAGCTATTTTGTTGACTGGTAAAGACGGAATTGATATAGCTCGTCACATTCAAAGCTGATTGATTTTGGTCAAGTTCACAAAACACGTAGGCAACATTTTCGTGAAGCCACAAACGTTGCTTTCGAGCTAATATGACGAACATTCTGCAAGAAGAGAAAACAACAATTCAATACGATTAGAGAGCCAATGCAACAAATAGCGCAAAAAAGTGATTCATTTACTAAACCATCTCTAGCTATTACGTAACAAATAAAAATACGTCACTTTAATTATAAAATATACTAAATTATATAATAATTAAAGCACAAGTATAATTTTATAGACATGTGTTGTAACTAATAAAAAAATTACATAAAATATTAACTGGATCATAATCTAAGATTGAGTAAAATTATCAACATACAATATAACGTCAAATATTTGCAAAAAATTCAAAACGTATCTAATGTTTAGGGTTACCAAATATAAAATAATAAATGTGATGGCTTGTGTTTGTAACCACTTGGTTACAATGTTGATACAGCTTTATGTAATCCAAAAATTTAACAAAAAATTGATTTGGACGAATAATGTTTTGATTTAATAACTATCATTATTACTACAGAACTATCAAATAGCGATTTTTAAAAATGTAATTATTTTTATTTTACCCCGTACTGTGTCTAAATTAAGATTGTTATGTAAATAAATAAAGCCACAATCAGTGCTTTCAAATTGCAATTACTATTATTGTTTTTTATTTTAAAAAAAATTATATTTTTGCTACTTTAAACGTTTGCTCGGGAAATGCACCAATCAGCAGTGGACATTTGAACAAAGTCGAACATTGGTCTGCATTTGGCACACATTTGAATTGTTGGATAATAAATATAGTGCAGTGAGTAACATTTAATATCTAAGGAATTCAATGTTATTGCACAAACTCCATTTTCGTAATTTTGTATACATTGTCTTCCATTTTAAGTTTACCCAATCATTTTATTTATTACTTTGAATGTTTTACGGAAAACATTTTTTAGCGATGGACATTTTATCGAAGCCAAACGCGGACCGGCATTCGGTGAAGCGACGGTGGGGATCGAACCCATGCCCAAACAAACAAACAAACAAACAAACAAACAAACAAACAAA